>PVKV010029451.1:0-23591 GCA_004027835.1 Alouatta palliata | reverse complement strand
GGTTCAAGCAATTCTCCTGCCTCAGCCTCCCGAGTAGCTGGGACTACAGGCACGTGCCACCATGCCCAGCTAATTTTTGTATTTTTAGTAGAGACGGGGTTTCACCATGTTGACCAGGATGGTCTCGATCTCTTGACCTTGTGATCCACCCGCCTCTGCCTCCCAAAGTGCTGGGATTACAGGCGTGAGCCACCGCGCCCGGCCAGTATATAATTCTTAAGAACATTGGTCATTCTTTTACTTAACCAGAACATGTTTATCAGAATCAGGATATTTAGCACTGACACAATACTGTTGTCTAGCATACAGTCCATATGTAAATTTCACCAAATGTCCAATAATGTCCATTTTATTTTCCTCATTCAGAATCCAATCAGGATCACATGCTGCATTTGGTTTATGTTTTCTTAATGTCATTAAGAAAATTAGTCATTTTCTCTGTTTCTTTTAATCTGGGACAGTTCCTCAGCCCTTTTTTGTTTCTTATGACACTGACATTTTTTAAGACAATTTTGAAGACAATCAATTTTGGCCCCTTCCCAGCCCTAGAATTAGTTATTTCTCCAAGGATCCCTGGTTCTTTTTAATAGAGAATGGTATTTAGAAACTAGTAACTCATAATTACTAAGGCATCACTGTTTCTAAATTACCTTTGAGTGGACAGAGCTGGAAATAATAGATAAACACAAATTTCTATATATGTGGCTTATTTTTATTTTTTTTAGAGACAGGTTCTCACTCTGTTGCCCAGGCTGGGGTGCAATGGCACAATCATAGCTCACCGCAGCCTTGACCTCCTAGGCTCAACCTCCTGAGTAGCTAGAAGTACAGGCAAGTGTCACAATGCCCAGCTATTTATTATTTTTTATTTGGGGAGATGGAGGTCTCCCTATGTTACCCTGGCTGGTCTCTAGCTCCTGGCCTCAAGCTATACGTGTTTTTAAAATCATGAGTTTATACTGAAACAGGCTAATTCCAATCCAGTACCTCAGAGTTCTTCCTTGTCTTTCCCTATTCCATATTTGAATTTCCCTTCTACAGTGAGAACTCTGGCTCCTAACAACATTGACTTATTTATTCAATTCTATGACATACACAAAGTAGTTACAGAATTGCTATAGCAATACTACTACAAATGACAAATCTACTGAGTAGTCATGCCAGCAATCCCAGCACTTTGGGAGGCCGAGGTGGGTGAATCACAAGGTCAGGAGTTTGGGAGTTGCCTGGCCACATGGTGAAACCTCATCTCTACTAAAAATACAAAAAAATTAGCTGGGCATGGTGGAGGGTGTTAGTAATCCCAGCTACTCAAGAGGCTGAGACAGGAGAATTGCTTGAACCCAGGAGGCAGAGGTTGCAGTGAGCTGAGATCACGCCACTGCACTCCAGCCCTGGCGACAAAGTAAGACCCCCATCTCAAAAAAAAAAAAAAAAAAAAAAAAATTGCTGGGCATGGTGGCTCATGCCTGTAATCCCAGCACTGTAGAAGGCCAAAGTAGGATCACTTGAGCTCAGGAGTTTCAGACCAGCCTGGGCAACCCAGCAAAACCTTGTCTCTACTAATAATCTTTAAAAAAAATAAAAAATAAATTACATGAGTTAGTTGGCATCCCACTTCCCAACTTTGTTGATTTAATTTTACTTTTTGAAAATGTAAAGTCTCAACATGTTTCTAAAAGTAAAAATGGGCCAGGCGCGGTGGCTTGTATCTGTAATCCCAACAGTTTGGGAGGTTGTGGCAGGCAGATCACTTGAGGCCAGGAGTTCAAGACCAGGCTGGGAAACATAGTGAAACTCCGTCTCTACTAAAAATACACAAATCAGCCGGGCATGGTGGTGCATGCCTGTTGTCCCAGCCACTCAGGAGGTTGAGGCACAAGAATTGCTTGAACCCAGGAGGCAGAGGTTGCAGTGAGCCAAGATCACGCCACCGCACTCCGGCCTGGGCGACAGAGAGAGGCTCTGTCTCGAAAACAAAAAGAAATGAAAGTAAAAACTACGAAAAGGTCCAGAGAAGAGTTACTCACCTTTCTCTACCCTTCCACCTCATACCTCCTGCCTGCTAGAGTGAACAATTTCATTAGTTTCTGTTTATCCCTCCTGTGCTTCTGTTTACAAAAACCATGCAGGTACATATTTCAATTCTTGTCCTTCCTCCTTTGTTACACCAAAATTGGCAAAAATTATACTAAAATGGTCCTCAAGCATATGGAATATATATTAAACTTCATGCAAAAGAGAAATGTAACTTAAAACTATACTGAGACACTCTTCATCAGTTAGAATGATAAAAAAAAAATTCAAAAGCTCAACCACACAATCTATTGGTGAGTTATGGAGAAACAGGTATATTCATGCATTGCTAGTGGGAAGACAAAATGGTGCAACTCCCATGGTGGAGAATTTGGCAACATCTTTTTTTTTTTTGAGATAGGATCTTACTCTGTTGCCTAGGCTGGAGTGCAGTGGCATCATCTCGACTCACTGTAGCCTTAACCTCCCAGGCTCAGGTGATCCTCTCACCTCAACCTCCCAAGTAGCTGGGACTACTGGCACATGCCACCATGTCTGGCTAATTTTTATATGTTTTTGTAGAGATGGGGTCTTGCTATGTTTCCCAGGCTGATCTTGAACTCCTGAGCTCAAGTGATTTCCACCCGCCTTGGCCTCCCAAAGTGCTGGTATTACAGGTGTGAGCCACTGTGTCCGGCCAGCAATATCTAACAAAACCACATATATATTTACTCTTTTGACTAGTTAAGTTTTTTTACCCTGAAGACACATCTCCAGCAATACTAAACTACCTATGTAATTAATACAAGATATTATTATAATTACACACTCTTAGAAACACACTACATGCCTACACATGGGAAATTCAATGAATACATCTTGGTGCATCTACACAATGGTATGTGTACTCTACAGTTGTAAGTTGTAGAGTATGTTACCCTGGCTATTTTACCATTAGGGGCAAAATAAGGAAGGACCGGGCATGGTGGCTCCCATCTGTAATCCTAGCACTTTGGGAGGCCAAAATAGAAGGACTGCTCGAGGCCAGGAGTTTGAGACCAACCTGGTCAACACAGCAAGACTCCATCTCTATTTAAAAAAAAAATACAAAAATTAGCCAGGCATGGTAGAGCATGCCTATAGTCATATTACCTTGGGAGGCTGAGGTGGGTGGATTACTTGAACCTAGGAGGTCAAGGCTTCAGTGAGCTGAAATCGTGCCACTGCATTTCAGCCTAGGCGACAGTGAGACCCTGCCTCAAAAAAAAAAAAAAAAAAAAAAAGGAAGAACTCTGTGAACTGATACGAGATGATTTTCTTTTTCTTTTTCTTTTTTTTTTTTTTGAGACGGCATTTCACTCTTGTTACCCAGGCTGGAGTGCAATGGCACGATCTCAACTCATCGCAACCTCGGCCTCCTCGGTTCAAGTGATTCTCCTGCCTCAGCCTCCTGAGTAGCTGGGACTACAGGCGTGCACCACCATGCCCAGCTAATTTTTGTATTTTTAGTAGAGACGGAGTTTCACCATGTTGACCAGGATGGTCTCGATCTCTTGACCTCGTGATCCACCCGCCTCGGCCTCCCAAAGTGCTGGGATTATAGGCGTGAGCCACCGCGCCGGGCCCGATACGAGATGATTTTCAAGATATATTGGTAAGTGAAAAAAACAAGCAAACCACAGGCAACCTTTCTCTCTCTCTCTCCCTAATCCTCAAAAGATCACCAAGCCCAGTCAACCAACTCATCCACTCTCTCCTTATATGCAACCTCATGTCTTTACTTCCTTCCCTATCCAGCTAAGGATTGATGATTCATTATTACAATTGCTCTCTTAACAATATTCATCTGACAAATCCCCACTCTGGATGATCTTGCTTTCCTGTGTCTTCAGCTTTCCCTTTCTATACCAGTTATTTCCTCTTGAGATTACACATGCTTGAGTTCTTTTCTTTTTTTTCTTTTCTTTTGTTTTCTTTTTTTGAGATGGCGTCTCACTCTGTTTGTCCAGGGTGGAATGCAGTGGCACAATCTCAGCTCACTGCAACCTCGGGCTCCCGGGTTCAAGCCTCCGCCTCCTGAGTAGCTGGGATTACAAGCACGCACCACCATGCCTAATTTTTTTGTATTTGTAGTAGAGATGGGGGTTTCACCATGTTGGTCAAGCTGGTCTCGAACTCCTGACCTCGTGATTCACCCACCTCAGCCTCCCAAAGTGCTGGGATTACAGGCGTGAGCCACGGCACCTGGCTGAGTTTCTTTAGTTTATACAAGTCCTTCCTTGATGCCAACTTCATACATATCTAGTTATGGCCTACCATTTCTCTCCCCCTTCCTTCACAGCCAGACTGAGAGAGTAATCTATACTTGATATTTTCACTTCTTCACTTTCCAATAATTCCTCAACCTACTTCTATCTATCTGTACCACATTCCACAGAAATGGCTCTTGCCAAGTTTACCACTAGTTTCCTTGCTCTAAATCAATGAAAACTTCTTGGTCCTTGTTTTACTTTTCCCCTGGCAGTAACGGCAGTACTGACCATTTCCTTCTCAAACTGTTTGTTCTGTGACATCACCCTCTCTGTTTTCCCTCTTACATCTCTGGCTGCTCTTTCTTGATACACTTTTGCATACACATTCCTCTCTGTCCTTGATAGTTGGTCTTCTTTACTTACCTATGTATTTAATACATATGTGTACTGTCCGAGATTTCTTACTCCACACATTCCCCACACGCAATCACAACTCACTTTCAAGGCTCTAATCTATATGCTGCTCACTAATCCCAAACTGACATCTCTAGCGTCTACCTCTATCCTAAGCTCAGACCCAAATATTCTACCTCTCCAGACAGTGCTAACTGGATGATCTACAGCATACAGCTCCAAAATATCCATACATAAACTAAACTCATCACCTTTCCCCTCAAATCTATTCCTTCTCCAGTGTTCCCTAACTCACCAAATGATAGCATCTATCCTGTCACCCAGGCCAGAAACTTGATCTTCATCCTTTTCTTTTTTTTTTTTTTTGAGAAAGGGTCTCATTCTGTCTACCAGGCTGGAGTGTAGTGGCAGGATCAGAGCTCAGTGCAGCCTAAACCTCCCTGGGCTCAGATGATCCTCCCACCCTAGCCTCCCAAGTAGCTGGAACTACAGCCGTGCGCCATCATCCCTGGCTCTATTTTTTCTGTAAAGACCAGATTTTGCCATGTTGCCCAGGCTGGTATCAAACTCCTGGGCTCAAGTGATCTGCCTGTCTTGGCCTCCCAAAGTGCTAAGATTACAGGCGTGAGCCACTGCACCTGGCCTAATTCTACCTCTTTTTATTTTCATTTTTAATTTTTTGAGAGAGAGTCTTGCTCTGTTGCCCAGGCTGGAGTGCAGTGGCACAATCTTGGCTCACTGCAACCTACACCTCCCAGGCTCAAGCAATTGTTGTGCCTCAGCCTTCTGAGTAGCTGGGACCACCGGTGCATGCTACCACCCCTGGCTAATTTTTGTATTTTTAGTAGAGATGGTGTTTCACTGTGTTAGCCAGGCTGGTCTCGAACTCCTAAGCTCAAGTAATTCACCCGCCTTGGCCTCCCAAAGTGCTGAGATTACAGCACTTGCTCTAATTATACCTCTTAAATGTCTCTCAAATCCACTGACTTCTCTCCATCCAAATTACTGTTATTTTAGTTCAGGTAACACATCACCTCTTCCTGAATCACTGTCATAACCTCTTAATGGTTCTGCCTGTCTCCAGTTTAAACTCCTGCAATCTATTCTTCATTTTGAAGCCAACATTAATTTTTTAAAAAGCATAACTTTGCCCAGGCATGGTGGCTCATGCCTGTAATTCTAGCACTTTGAGAGGCAAGGTGGGTGGACTACATGAGCCTAGGGGTTCAAACCAGCCTAGACAACATGGTAAAACCCTGTATCTAACTGGCTGGGCATGGTGGTGCGTGTCTGTAATCCCAGCTACTCAGGAGGCTGAAATGGGAAGATCACCCTAAGCCCAAGAGGTCGAAGTTGTAGTGAGCCATGATCACGTCACTGCACTCCAGCCTGGGTGACAGAGCAAGAGTCTATCTCAAAAAAAAAAAAAAAAAAAAGCATAACTCTAATCATGTTGCCCTTATATTAAAAACCATTCAGTGCCTCTCCATTGTCCACAGTCTTCCACAGAGCTTACAACCTCCCTCGTTACGAACAGCCCACCCACACTTACCTCATCAACCTCATTTCTCATCCCTCTTCCACTTGGATTCTGCAACTAATTGTTCTCTTGAACTGAGCATTCTCTGTTCTCTCTTGCCACACTCATATGTTAGCCTAACATATTTACTCTTTTGCACTTTTTTTTTTTTGAGGCAATCTGGCTCTGTTGCCCAAGTTGGAGTGCAGTGGTGTGATCATGGTTCACTGTAGCCTCAACCTCCTGGGCTCAAGCGATCCTACTGCCTAAGCCTCCCAAGTAGTTGGGATGATAGGCATGCGCCTCCATGCCTGGCTAATTTTTTTTTTTTTTTTTTTGAGACAGGGCCTCCTTATGTTGCCCACGCTGGTCTTGAACTCCTGGATTCGCCATCCTCTCATCTCAGCCTCCCAAAGTGTTAGGATTTACAGGCATGAGCCACTGTGGCCAGCCTATATTTTTAATTTAAAAAGTATCTTGGGCTGGGTGCAGTGGCTCACGCCTGTAATCCTGGCACTTTGGGTGGCCGAGGAGGGCAGATCACCTGAGGTCAGGAGTTTGAGACCAGCCAGGCCAGCATAGTGAAACCCAGTCTTTACTAAAAATACAGAAAATTAGCTGGGCATGGTGGCACATGCCTGACTCCCAGCTACTCAAGAGGCTGAGACAGGAGAACCACCTGAACCCAGGAGGTGGAGGTTGTAGTGAGCCAAGATCGTGCCACTGCATTCCAGCCTGGGTGAAAGAGTGAGACTCATCTCAAAAAAATTTAAAAAAATTGGTCAGGTGCAGTGGCTCACGCCTGTAATCCCAGCACTTTGGGAGGCTGAGGTGGGCAGATCACGAGGTCGAGAGATCAAGACCATCCTGGCCAACATAGTGAAACTCTGTCTCTACCAAAATACAAAGAATTAGCTGGGCGTGGTGGCACATGCCTATAGTCCCAGCTACTCAGGAGGCTGAGGCAGGGGAATCATTTGAACCCAGGAGGTGGAGGTTGCAGTGAGCCAAGATCGTGCCACTGCACTCCAGCCTGGTGACCAGAGCGAGACTTCTGTCTTAAAAAAAAAAAAAAAAAAGAAAGAAAGAAAAGAAAAGAAAGGAAAGGAAGAAGGGAGGGAGGGAGGAAAGGGAGAAAGACAGAGAGAGAGAGAAAGAAGGAAGGAAGAAAGGAAGAAAGAAAGGGGGGAAGGGAGAGACAGAGAAAGTAAAGAAAAAGAAAGAAGAGAAAAAGAGAAAGAAAGAAAAGAAAGAAAGAAAGAAAGAAAGAAAGAAAGAAAGAAAGAAAGAAAGAAAGAAAGAGAAATCCAAGTTAACTTGGAGACTTTTTAAACAGTCATCTCTGTAGGTACAAATTCTATCAACATACAAGAAGGAAAACAAATATCAAGACTAGCTAAAGTCTGAATTTTAAACTGACACGAAATGTAAACTATAAAGTCAAAAAGTAAAAATCAGACCAGATTATTAAGGCAGAAGCTAGAAAAATTGCACGGCTGAATAGGGATAGGGTTATGAAAGCTACCTCTAATGTAGAAAATAAAAAAAAGCCAATCAAACTAATAGGTTTTTATTGAGCATCTACTAAATGTTCAACACTATGTCATAACAGTTCTCTTTCAGCTTCCCTTTGCATTTTTTCAAAAGCATACAGAGGAGAAAATTAGAAAACCCAGGAAAAAATGTTTTGCCGAGATCATAAAGAAAACATCATAGCCGGGCGCGGTGGCTCACGCCTGTAATCCCAGCACTTTGGGAGGCCGAGGCGGGTGGATCACGAGGTCAAGAGATCGAGACCATCCTGGTCAACATGGTGAAACTCCGTCTCTACTAAGAATACAAAAAATTAGCTGGGCATGGTGGCACGTGCCTGTAGTCCCAGCTACTTGGGAGGCTGAGGCAGGAGAATAGCTTGAACCCAGGAGGCGGAGGTTGCGGTGAGCCGAGATTGCGCCATTGCACTCCAGTCTGGGTAACAAGAGCGAAACTCCGTCTCAAAAAAAAAAGAAAACATCATAATCAGTAACCACCAAAAGGCAGGAGCTTTTACTGTTGATTTTCCCTCTTACTGCACCGTTACCTCCCACTAATCATCTTTTCTTTCTTTTTTTTTTTTTTTTTGAGACAAATTCTTACTCTGTCGCCAGGTGCCAGGTTGGAGTGCAGTGGCACAATCTCGGCTCACTGCAACTTCTGCCTCCCGGGTTCAAGCAATTCTCCTGCCTCAGCCTCCCGAGTAGCTGGGACTACAGGTGCACGCCACCACGCCCAGCTAATTTTTGTATTTTTAGTAGAGACAAGGTTTCACCATGTTGGCCAGGACGGTCTCGATTTCTTGACCTCGTGATCTGCCCACCTCGGCCTCCCAAAGTGCTGGAATTACAGGCTTGCGCCACCGTGCCCGGCCACTAATCACCTTTTGTTAATGTCAGAGATCATCTATTGTTAACTAACATGAGGATCATATGTAACAATGATGGAAATAAAATAGGGAAGGAAATGACTGAAGAAGTTTTAAACAGATGCCATCAAATAAGCATCTTGGGACTGGCAACTTAGGAAACTTTAAGAGTGTTCTATAAATAACAACAATAATAGCAGCTGTTTGTTGTATGCCATGGACTTTTACAATATACTAGACACTGTACTAGGTACAAAAATACAAAAATTAGCTGGGCATGGTGGCATGTATCTGTAATCCCAGCTATTCAGGGGGCTGAGGCAGGGGGATCACTTGAGCCCAGGAAGTTGAGGATGCAGTGAGCCATGATGGCACCACTGTATTCCAGCCTGGGCAACAATGCAAGACACTGTCTCAAAAAAAAAAAAAAAAAAAAGATTCAAAACGTGATCTTGGCTGGGTGAAGTGGCTCATGCCTGTATTCCCAGCACTTTGGAAGGCCAAGGTGGGAGAACTGTTTGAGGCCAGGAATTGGAGATCAGCTTGGACAACATACCAAGACCCCATCTCCACCAAAAACAAAAAACAAAAAACCCACACACAAAACACATGAAGTTGAGGAAGGAAAAAGAATGAAACTAGCATTATAGATTCTCTGTGTCAGACACAATAACAAAGCTGAATTTCTGGACCAAAGGTCTGGCCTATCCATGGACTAGACAGGACAAACTTGAACAAGGTTTTTTTTTAAACATTTTATTATTTTACTTTAAGTTTTAGAGATTGCTCAGGCTGGACTTGAACTCCTGGGCTCAAGCAATCCTCCTATCTCAGCCTCCCAAACAGCTGGGACTATAGGCATGTGTCATTGAACCTGGCTTTCTTTTTTTTTTTTTTGAGATGGAGTTTCACTCTTGTTACCCAGGCTGGAGTGCAATGGTGCAATCTCGACTCACGGCAACCTCCGCCTCCCGGGTTCCAGCGATTCTCCTGCCTCAGCCTCCTGAGTAGCTGGGACTACAGGCATGTGCCACCATGTCCAGCTAATTTTTGTATTTTTAGTAGAGACGGGGTTTCACCATGTTGACCAGGATGGTCTCAATCTCTTGACCTCGTGATCCACCTGCCTCGGCCTCCTAAAGTGCTGGGATTACAGGCATGAGCCACCGCACCTGGCCATAGAAACTGGCTTTATTTTTTTCTTTTTTGAGACTGAATCTCACTCTGTTGTCTAGGCTAGGGTGCCCTGGCAGTATCTTGGCTCACTGTAACTTTTACCTCCTGGATTCAAGCAATTCTCATGCCTTAGCCTCTTGAGTAGCTGGAATTATAGGCATGCACCACCATGCCTGGCTAATTTTGTAGTTTTAGTAGAGACGGGGTTTCACCATGTTAGCCAGGCTGGTCTCAAACCCCTGGCCTGAAGTGATCTGCCCTCCTTGACCTCTCAAAGTGCTGGGATAACAGGCATGAGCCACCAAGCCCAGTCTCTTTTTTCAAAATACCTATTCTTAGTCTATATCCCCATAGCACTGCTTTGATGCTAAAATAAGAAAGTGTGGGTGCTTGTATGTGTGTGCATGTATACATTATGTATATGTGTATAAGAAAACACTTTAAATTCTATATTCCTGTATACAGGTAGGAATCTGTATTCACTGCCCAAGCCAATACTAAAACTAGCGGTATGGAATTCAACAAACTTTTTTAAAGCACAAAGCAAATAATATGTCCAAAAAAAATAATTTATATGTGACTACGTCAATCACTGATCTTGATTCAGATTTAGCTGCCTATTAAAGGAGAAGTAACCTTCAGATACAGCCTGCAGAGAAACACTTGTTTATGCCTTGATAAGGCCAAGAGGATTTCTGCAGACAGAGAATAGAGAGCAGGCCATGGGTATCTAAGGTGCAAACTGGATCTCTTACCTGCAGTTCTGCTTCCAAGCCCAGCCGCCGGATAAAGGGGTCAGTGACATGGTAGCGCCGCTCAAAGCTCAGGGCACCCCGCTCCTAGGGGACAGAAACAAATTCATGATTTCATTGATTCAATTAAATATGATTTATTACATGCCTATTATACATCCAGCCCTTTGCTGGGCACCACAGGAGCTAGAGAAGACAACAAGGAACTGTCCTACAGGACCTTGTATTATTCTTGGGAAAGGATTAGAGAGTAATAGGAGATAGTAGTATGTAATTAAGCACTAAGTTGTACTGTTCAGTTTTTTTATTTTAAAGAAAGCAAAAAAATTTTAAAAAGGAAAGAAGAAAAATTGGAAACAACAAATAAGGAATAGTTACATATTTAGGTTGGACAGGGTGGGCATCATCTTTAGGACACATATTTTATAAAAAGGGAAAAAAAACCCTGCTGATTCTATGCCTTTAGGAAATGGCCTCTGTCCTTGAGGACCACTCAGTCTAATGAAATCACACACAAAGAACTCCCACAAATGGACAGAGCTAGAAGGATTCAGGGCCGGGCGTGGTGGCTCACGCCTGTAACCCTAGTACTTTGGGAGGCCAAGGAGGTCAGGATTACCTGAGGTCAGGAGTTTGAGACCAGCCTGGCCAACATGGTAAAACCCTGTCTCTACTAAAAATACAAAATTAGCTGGGTGTGGTGGCACGTGCCTGTAATTCCAGCTACTCGGGAGCCTGAGGCAGGAGAATCACTTGAAACCAGGAGGCGGAGGTTGCAGTGAGCCAAGATCGTGCCATTGCACTCCAGCCTGGGCAACAATAGCAAAACTCTGTCTCAAAAAATAAAAATAGGGGGTGGGGAGTTGGGGAGGGATAGCATGGGGAGAAATAACAGATACAGGTGATGGGGAGGAAGGCAGCAAATCACACTGCCATGTGTGTACCTATGTAACAATCTTGCATGTTCTTCACATGTACCCCTAAACCTAAAATGCAATAAAAAGTATATATAAAAAAAAAATAAATAAAAATAAAAATAAAAAATAAATAAAAGGATTTAGGGATGCAGGGAAAAATACACAAATGTACCAAGCACATGGTTCATGTAGAGGCACACACTCAATCCTTCTAAATGGTGACCACAGCTTATGCTGCGTGCCACTTGGTTTTTTAAAAATTTTTTGTTAAAAATTTTTTAGCACTTTTTAGCACTTAACATTCAAAGAACTTTCTCAAGCTCATTCAGATTTCATTCTCAAGGTCAGCCTACAGGCAGACAGCCATTATCGTCATTTAACAACATAAAACTGAGGCACAGGAGGTAAAATGACTAAAAACCTATAGGTAGTTAATTAGGGCAGTGGTGAGATTAAGCTCCTGACTCCAACTGGGGATTCTTTCCGGTGCTGGTGCACATCATGCCTTAGTTTAATGTATTCCATTAAACCTCTATGGCTCCTTTACTGAGGGTTTTCCTGACAAAACCTGGGACTACTTCACTAATTGAACTTGACTGCCCAGTCATCCATTCATCTCACAGGTATCAGAGTGTCTTCTACATACAAACTGCAGAGGACAGGCTTCAGCACAGGAAGCCTCTAAGAGAATCCAAGCTGAACTGGATTAAGACTCTCCCAGGATCTCTTACATACACAATATGGCAGCTGGAGCAACATGAAGAAGTTATACTTACTCTTGCGCACCACCTGCCCCACACACGGATGTGTATGCATGTGCACAACACGCTGACAGCTTCCCTCCCTCACCAGCCTGCATTAATCTCAGCAGCCCAGGCACAAGTATGTGGACAAAGCCTCCATGAAATCCGTGTTCTTAGGCAATACGAGATGGAGAGGAAGAGACCGTGATTCTAGTTCTGGGTCTGCCATTAACTAGCTATGTGACTTTCAGCAAGTCACAGACCGTAGATCTCAGTTTTTTCATCTGTAAAATCAATCTGTGGGAACAAAAAGATCTCATGATCTGGTTCAGAAGTCTGGGCTGCTTACCTTGATCTGCCTACGGAAAAGGTCTCTAGTTATGTTGACTTTTGCCATCTCTTCTTAATGGGTTCAACAGAAGGAAGCTATAGGAGGATTTTCAGGACCCCTGAGCATTCCAGCCAAGCCCAGGTCCACAAAACACACATTTAATTACCTGGAGAAAAAAAAATCATCAAACTTTAGAGGATGGATAATAAGGTGGCTCCCGAGACCTAATTCCACCCCTAAAACAGCCCACCCAGTGAACCGGCTATTCCCTGTCCTTTGTGGCATGGTGGGCTGGCCCTGCTCCATAGTGTTGAAAAATCTCTAACAGGTGAAGTGGGTGGGGAGAACAGTAGCACAGCCCCAATAAGCGCTGGAACAAACACAGAAGGAGTATGTTATGCTTCATCAGAAAATGGCAGGTTGAGTATAAGTATGAAGGATGATGGTAGCATATCTTTAAAGTTAGAACAAGGCACAAGCTAGAAAGACATCAAGTTTCACTCGCTCAGTATGCATCTGTGGTGGCTCGTCTGAACTTTTAGTTATGCTTCAAATCTCTGATCCTTAGCTTAGCTCTTCCTGAAACCAAATCAGTATCACAGACAGAACTCTCAAGCCTCTAATAGATTCACAGAATCAAACAGTGTAAAGGTAATGTAACAGTGACCGTGTCCAAGACCCACCCTAATGAAGAAATCCTCCTTTAACATCCTGGTGGGTAGGCTTTTAGTCTCACTACTCCTTTTTCTTTTTTGAGATAGGGCCTCACTGTCACCCAGACTGGAGTGCAGTGGCACGATCAGGGCTCACTGTAGCCTCAACTTCCAAGGCTCAAGTGATCCTCCCATCTCAGCCTCCTGAGTAGCTGAAACCACAGGTGGACACCACCCCTTCCAGCTAATTTTTTATTTTTTTTGTAGAGGTGGGATCTCATCATCTTGCTGAGCCTGGTACTGAACTCCTGAGCTCAAGAGATCTGCCCACCTCAGCTTCCCAAAGTGCTGGGATTATAGGCGTGAGCCATTGAGCCTGGCCTACTCTCACCACTTGTCAAAGCAACCTATTCCTGTGGTATACAACTCTGATGATTAGAAATAACAAGCAGTTGGCTGGGCATGATGGCTCATGCCTGTAAGCCTAGCACTTAGGGAGGCCGAGGCAAGAGGATCACCTGAGCTTAGGAGTTCAAGACCAGCTTGGCCAACATGGTGAAACTTTGTCTCTATTAAAACTACAAAAAATGAGCTGGGCATGGTGGCGCACGCCTGTAATCTCAGCTACTCAGGAGGATGAGGAAGGAGAATTGCCTGAACCTTAGAGGTGGAGGTTGCAGTGAGCCAACATCACGACACTGCACTCCAGTGTGGGCCACAGAGCGAGACTCTGTCTCAAAAATAAATAAATAAATAAAAAGAAAAAGAAAAAGAAATAACAAGCAATCCTATTTCTGAGGATTTGCCATAAGAAAAAGAAAAGTCAGGTGTGGTGGTGCAGTGGTGTGCGCCTGTAGTCCCAGCTACTCAGGAGGCTGAGACAAGAGGATCACTTGAGCCTAGGAGTTCAAGTCCAGCTTGGGCAACATAGTGAGACTCTGTCTCTAAAAAAGAAAAACAATTTTATCATAAGGAAACTCTAAATATGGCCAGGCGTGGTGGCTCAGGCCTGTAATCTCAGCACTTTGGAAGGCTGAGATGGGAGGATCACCCAAGGTCAGGAGATCGAGACTAGCCTGGCCAACATAGTAAAACACTCTCTATTAAAAACACAAAATTAGGCTGGGTTTGGTGGCTCACGCCTGTAATTCCAGCACTTTGGGAGGCTGAGGCGGGCAGATCACAAGGTCAGGAGTTCGAGATCAGCCTGGTTAATATGATGAAACCCTATCTCTACTAAAAATACAAAAATTAGCTGTGTGTGATGGTGGGTGCCTGTAGTCCCAGCTACTCGGGAGGCCGAGGCAGGAGAATCGCTTGAACCCAGGAGGCAGAGGTTGTAGCACTGAGATCACGCCACTGCACTCCAGTCTGGGTGACAGAGCGAGACTCTGCCTCAAAAAACAAAAAAACAAAAAACAAAAAACAAAATTAGCTGGGCACTTTGGCACATGCTTGTAATCCCAGCTACTTGGGAGACTGAGGCAGGAGAATCGCTTGACCCCAACAGTGAGCCGAGATTGCGCCACTGCACTCCAGCTTGGGCGACAAGAGTGAAACTCCATCTTAAAAAAAAACAAAAAAAAAGGAAAACTCAAAATATAAGAAATAAGATTCCATACCCAAGCATATTCATCATAGATTTTGTAACAGCAAAAAAATTAAAGCTAACCAAATTTCTTTTTTTTTGAGACGGAGTTTCGTTGTTAGCCAGGCTGGAGTGCAATGGCGCGATCTCGGCTCACCGCAACCTCCGCCTCCTGGGTTCAAGCAATTCTCCTGCCTCAGCCTCCCGAGTAGCTGGGACTACAGGCACGTGCCACCATGCCCAGCTAATTTTTGTATTTTTAGTAGAGACGGGGTTTCACCATGCTGACCAAGATGGTCTCGATCTCTTGACCTCGTGATCCACCCGCCTCGGCCTCCCAAAGTGCTGGGATTACAGGCGTGAGCCACCGCGCCCGGCCAAGCTAACCAAATTTCTAAGAATAGAGGAATGACTAAATAATGTATAGTACAGCCATATGATATCAATTCAGAGATTAGAAATCAAACTACGAAGAAAAAAATGTTTATGTCTTATCATAATGTTTATATAATATGCTGCTTTTTCCACAATTATCACAGCTATGTTTATAAAAGGAAATATGGGCTGGGTATAGTGGCTCACACCTGTAATCCCAGCACTCTGGGAGGCTGAGGTGAGTGGATCACTTGAGCTCCTAAGTTCCAACCCAGCCTGGGCAACATGGCAAAACCTTTTCTCTGTAAAAAATTAGCTGGGTTGTGGTGGCACATGCCTGTGATCCCAGATACTAAGGAGGCTGAGGTGGGAGGATTGTTTGAGCCTGGGAGGCAGAGGTTGCAGTAAACTAAGACCACACCAATGGACTCCAGTCTGGGCAACAAATGAGACCCTCTCTCAAAAAAAAAAAAAAAAAAAAAAAAAAAAAATACATATATATTTTAAAAATAGGGTCAGGCATGGCTCACAGTTGTAATCCCAGCACGTTGGGAGGCTGAGGTGGGAGTACTGCTTGAAGCCAGGTGTTTGGGACCAGTCCGGGCAGCAAAGTGGGACCTTATCTGTAACAACAACAACAGTAGCTGGGCATGGTGGCATGCACCTGTAGTCCCAGCTACTCAGGAGGCTGAGGTGGGAAGATCACTTGAGCCAGGAGTTTGAGGCTGCAGTGGGCTATGGATGGCTCTAGTGCACTCCAGCCTAGATGACAGAACAAGATCCTGTCTCTAAACAAATTAAAAATAAGTAAAATAATGAAAAGAAAACAACAGCTATCTCTGGGTAATAATATAACTGATTTTTTCCTACTTTTTAATATTTTAAAAATTATTCTATAAAAGCAATTTTAAAATCAGATTTAAAAATATGAGACTTTCAAGGAAAGTTCTGCCTCCTGTCATTTTCACCTTTTAGTCCTGCTTCCACCTCTGAAGCCACACAGAAGAAGTTTGGTCTTTTTGCCCAATGATGGCCCTTTGTCCTCAGAAGATGGCTCTCAGGGTCCACCAGTTCTCTCTGCCAACCCTGCCAGCCTCACAATACCACCTTTCAATCTCTCACCAGCTGGTCTCCTGCAGATTCCTAGCACACCCTCCTGAAATCACACGTTTTTCACCTGATCTGTGAGCAGACTTCTTCCTTTCCTCTGTCACTTAACCACAAAAGAAAACTTTATACCTAAACATTATGTTATTGCAGATTTTTTTTTTCCTTTAGTGCTAGGCATGCAGTAGGACAGTTAAAAAAAAAAACTTGCTGCCAAATTAGATGTTCTCATTCAGCCCAAGTTCTTTGGGACTAATGCCTCCATAATCAATTTTGGGATTACAGGCTCTTTTCTTTTTTTTTTTTTGAGACAGAGTCTTGACCTGTCATCCAGGCTGGAGTGCAATGATGCAATCTCGGCTCACTGCAACCTCTGCCTCCCGGGTTCAGTCGATTTTCCCGCCTCAGCCTCATGAGTAGCTGGGATTACAGGTGCCTGCCACCACACCCAGCTAATTTTTGTATTTTTAGTAGAGACGGAGTTTCACCATGTTGGCCAGGCTGATCTTGAACTCCTGACCTTGTGATTCACCCGTTCAGGCCTACCAAAGTGCTGGGATTACAGATATGAGCCACTGTGCCTGGCCTTTTTTTTTTTTTTTTTGAGGCAGAGTCTCGTTTTGTTGCTCAGGCTAGAGTGCAGTGGCGCGATCTTGGCTCACTGCAACCTCCACCTCCTGGGTTCAAGTGATTCTCATGTCTCAGCCTCCCAAGCAGCTGGGACTACAGGCACCTGCCACCATGCCTGGCTAATTTTTGTATTTTTAGTAGAGGTGGGGGTTTCGCCATATTGACAAGGCTGGTCTCGAACTCCCGACCTCAGATGATCAGCCTGCCTCGGCCTCCCAAAGTGCTGGGATTACAGGTATGAGCTACTGTGCCCAGCCATTTGTTTTTAAAAATTGAGATGGGGCCTCGTTATGTTGCCCAGGCTGGTCTCAAACTCCTGGGCTCAAGTAATCCTCTCACCTCAGCCTCCCAAAGTGCTAGAATTACAGGCGTGAGCCACCATGCCTGGCAGGATCATGAGCTCTTAAAAAGGCAAGAACCTTCCCTTACAACATGAAACCATTCAGCATTGCTATCTTAGTGTCATTACCAGGGATATATGGCAGTTGCTGGCATTTTTAAGGGTGAGCATCAAGACCACCGGGAATACCACCTGAGAATTATGGTTTCATGGTGATTTTTCCAGAGCTCTTTGGTCATCAAATTAAAAATGTGAATTTGAACAAATTAATGTAAGCTAAACACTAGCCTGAAATTGTGTCTATAGCTCTGCTTTGTAATATACTGGTCAAAACCAAAACAACAACAACAATTTCCCCACAATCACCAAGCATATGAGGTGAGGATGATTATATTGGAAATAACACCAAAGAAGTGACTATATCTGTATTAAGAACAGTTTTGTGACCTTGCTTAAGTCTTTTAGTCTTTCCAAGTAGGCACTCATTCCTGTGACTCACTGGCATAGGATGCACTGGAACAAACACTGATGGCATTATGTACGCTTCACCCAAAAAAGGCTCATTTCTTACCCACAATACCCTTTTTCCTTGAAAGACTGCTGTGGAGGTGAAATAAAATAATATAAGTCAGAAGGTTTTTCTTTTATTCTAAGAATATAGCTACTTGGCTGGGTGCAGTGGGTCACGCCTGTAATCCCAGCACTTTGGGAGGCCAAGGCAGGCAGATCACGAGGTCAGGAATTTGAGACCAGCCTGGCCAACAAGGTGAAACCCGTCTCTACCAAAAATACAAAAAAATGGTCGGGCGTGGTGGCTCACGCCTGTAATCCCAGCACTTTGGGAGGCCAAGGCGGGTGGATCAGGAGGTCAGAAGTTCAAGACCAGCCTGGCCAAGATAGTGAAACCCTGTCTCTACTAAAAATACAAAAATAGCTGGGCACAATGGCAGGCGCATGTAATCCCAGCTACTCGGGAGGTGGAGACTGGAGAATTGCTTGAACCTGGCGGCAGAGGTTGCAGTGACCTGAGATCGCACCATTGCACTCCAGCCTGGGTGACAGAATGAAACTCCATCTCAAAAAAAAAAAAAAAAAAATTAGCTGGGTATGGTGGTAGGCACCTGTAATCTCAGCTACTCAGAGACTGAGGCAGGAGAATTGCTTGAACCTGGGAGGCAGAGGTTGCAGTGAGCTGAGATTGCGCCACAGCACTCCAGCCTGGGCAACAGAGTGAGACTCCATCTCAAAAAAAAAAAAAAGAATACAAATGCTTTTATTTGCTAAGAAATATATGTTGCCAAATACTAAGCACTTACTATGTGCCAGGCATTGTGCTAAGGGTTTTATAGTCATTCATTCAACAAATGAACATAAGGAGCTTTTACTACATGCCAGGTGCCGTTCCTGGCACAGAATGAAGGGCACAGTGAGGAAAACAGGCAATGTCCTTGCTCTCATGGTACTTACATTCTAGCAGGAGGGGACAGACAATAAACAATGAAATAAATAAAACTAAGAAAATATCCAGTAGTGGAAAGTGCTATGATGACAATAACACAAATTGAAGTGACAGTGACCTGTGAGTTACTTTTAGACTTAAGGTCAAATAAACTGTAGTGGACATTTGTTGAATTTTCTGGTTTTTCACCATTTGAACCCTTCTTAGATTTTTGGGAATTCCCCTTCTGAGTCTAGTGGGAAGCAGAGCCCCTTACCACTATAAAGTGAGAAAGGAGGTGACTGAGATTCTCTTTCTGAGGCTCCCTTGAAGCTACAGTGTGAATATATGGCCCAGGCTATGCCAACCAGACACATCACCCCTAAACCGTGAACTAGAATCTAGTGTCTCAGAGTCAGAGGACCACAGAGAGTCCACCTGGAGTGTAGCCAGGGGTGACCACAGTGGTCATTAAGTCCAGTGCAGCTGATGGTGTTAGCTGTGTAAGTAGTGGTGGCAACAATGTCTTCACCAGGCTGAGTCTATGAGTGATTTTACTTGTGGGTCCTGCCTGCTACCCAGTTTCTCTTGTTCTAGCATTCTTCAAGCATGACTCTATGACCTTCCCTATATCCTTTCAATAATCAGCCAGAGTTGGTTTCTGTTGCATACAACTACAAATCCTGCCTGATAGAGAGGGGCTCTCAGAGAAGAGGACATTTAAGTTGTAACATGAATGACAAGAAGCTGCAAAGAACTAGGGGAAAAACCATTTCCAGAGAGAGAGTACCAAGACCACAGAAGAATGGTTCAAAAAGTTTTGGCCGGACACAGTGGTTCACGCCTGTAATCCCAGCACTTTAGGAGGCTGAGATGGGCAGATCATCTGAAGTCAGAAGTTTAAGACCAGCCTGGCCAACACAGCGAAACCCCATCTCTACTAAAAAAAAATAGAAAAATTAATCAGGTGTGGTGGTGCATGCCAGATACTCAGGAGGCTGAGGCAGGAGAATTGCTTGAACCTGGAAGGCAGAGGTTGCAGTGAGCTGAGATGGCACCACTGCACTCCAGCATGGGCGACAGAGCGAGACTCCATCTAAGGGAAAAAAAAAAAAAAGTTTTATGGGCTGGTCTGAAGGTAGCAAGTTATCTCAATTGATTACAGATCAAACTCTTTGTTCTACTCTTTCCCTTACTACTGCACTCGAGTAGTCTTCAACAAAAAAAGCACCCTGAACGCACCCGATCTCGTCTAATCTTGGAAGCTAAGCAGGGTCAGGTCTGGTTAGTACTTGGATGGGAGACTGCCTGGGAATGCCAGGTGCTGTAGGCTTGAAAAAAAAAAAAAAAGTATACCTTTTTGAGATTGCCTCACTGCACAAAACAAACAAAAATAAATAAATAAATAAAAAATAAACAAAAAAGCTTGTATGGTAGATGCTCTTACTATCAGAATTTTACATATAAGGAAACATATTCATAGGCATGCAACAATTTTCACAATGTTACACAGCTAAAGCTGGAGTTGGAGCAGAAACTCAAACCAGGGCTGTGAGATTCCAAAGTCCATTCTCTTGACAACTATGATATGTAATTTCCTAGAGTAGCGATCAATATGAGTATTCACCAAAAGAGCCCACTAAATTGCCACCATTTATTCATTAATTTCCTTAAAATGTTAACTGGGGGCCAGGTGCGATGGCTCACACCTGTAATCCCAGCACTTTGGGAGGCCAAGGCAGGTGGATCATAAGGTCATGAGATCAAGAGCATCCTGGCCAACATGGTGAAACCCCATCTCTACTAAAAATACAAAAATTAGCTGGGCATGGTGGCACGTGCCTGTAGTCCCAGCTACTTGGGAGGCTGAGGCAGAATAATCACTTGAACCCGGGAGGGTAGAGGCTGCAGTGAGCCGGGATCGTGCCACTGCACTCTAGCCTGGCAACAGAGCAAGACTTCGTCTCAAAATCAAAACAAACAAACAAAAAAATGTTAACTGGGTATTTACCTAGCACCAAGCACTGGGAGAGACAAGGGGGAATAATGAGATGAAATACATAGTACCCATACTAAGAGAGCTCAGTATCAAAGGCAAGGGGCTTTTAGCTAATGCTCGTGTGTGGCTTGGAAATACTAAAAGGAACAAGAGTTGGGGGAAAAAGAGAAACCAGACAAGCAGGAAACCACAATTCAGGTAAATGGTAAAATGGTAAAATGGAAATTGGGATCTGATTGGTAGTCCCAAATTTAAAAAAAACAAAAATGTCAAAATTTGGCAGGGTATGGTGGCTCATGCCTGTAATCCCAGCACTTTGGGAGGCGGAGGTGGGCAGACCACCTGAGATTGGGAGTTCAAGACCAGCCTGGCCAACATGCTATCTATCACTTCTTCTCAGGATGGGAGAAGAAACCACGTCTCTATTAAAAACACAAAAAAATTAGTGAGGCGTGGTGGCACATGCCTGTAATCTCAGCTACTCGGGAGGCTGAGGCAGGAGAATCATTCTAACCCGGGAGGCAGAGATTGTGGTGAGCCGAGATTAAACCACTGCACTCCAACCTGGGTGACGGACGAAACTCTGTCTCAAAAAAAAAAAAAAAAAAAGTCAAAATTTAATACAACTCATGCTTAATCAGCATTCTTTTTTTTTTTTTTTTTTTTTTTAAAGACAGAGTCTCACTCTGTCACCCTGGCTGGAATGCAGTGGCGTGACCTCAGCTTACTGCAAGCACCATGTTGTGGGTTCAAGCGGTTCTCGTGCCTCAACCTCCCGAGTAGCCAAGATTACAGGCGTGCATCACCATGTTCAGCTAATTTTCTTGTATATTTTTGTAGAGATAGGGTTTCACCATGTTTGGCCAGGCTGATCTTGAACTTCTGACCTCAACTGATCCACCTGCCTCTGCTTCCCAAAGTGCTGGGATTATAGGTGTGAACCAACACGCCTGGCCTACTAGCATTCTGGTGAATATTTCTGCTCCCGTCCTAAGAAGAAATGATAGATAGCATACTGGCAGAAAGCTCATCTTGGAGCATGCTTGTCTTCTCTCCTCTCAAGAAAAAAGGGATTCAGTACCTTTCTACAAACTTTTACAGACAAGCATAACTGGAAACACTTTATTTTTTAAAATCTTGTTTTTTCTTTTTTGTTTTTAAAACTGGAAACACCTTTTTTTTTTTTTTTTCTTGAGACGGAGTTTCGCTCTTATTGCACAGGCTGAGTGCAATGACACAATCTCAGCTCACTGCAACCTCTGCCTCATGGGCTCAAGCGATTCTCCTGCCTCAGCCTCCCTAGTAGATGAAATTACAGGGATGCACCACCACACCTGACTAATTTTGTATTTTTAGTAGAGATGGGGTTTTCTCCATGTTGGTCAAGACGGTCTCGAATTCCTGACCTCAGGATCCACCCGCCTCAACCTCTCAAAGTGCTAGGATTACAGGTGTGAGCCACTGTGCCCAGTCTAAAACTGGAAACACTTCTAAGTAGAGATTATTTAAAAGGTTCACATCAGGAAGGAAATACCCTTAAATCTACCAAGGTGCATAACAAGTTTCATACTTCAGTCCAAAGTTTCTCAAACACAAATAATCAGATCAATAAATCAATAATTATTTGAGGATGAAAAGATTTAATCATGATCAAATTTTAAAAGCATTATTTTATGGAGGGCTTTGAGCTCAGATATGAAATGATATATGAGAGATTTGGAATTGACACAACAAAGTTACATATATGATTAAACACTAGAAAAGACTACAACAAGGGGATTTCTGTCTGGTGCAGTATGCAAATTACATAATGTTCAGTTCTGCAAAGAGAAAAAAAGGCTGAAATTAGTGACTTTAAGAATTCATAAAATAGGCCAGGTGTGGTGGCTCGCACCTGTAATCCAAGCACTTTGGAGGCAAAGGCAGGAGGATCACCTGAGTTCGGGAGTTCAAGACCAGCCTGACCAATATGGTAAAACCCCATCTTTAAAAAAAAAAAAAAAAAAGAATTCATAAAATAGGCCGGGTGCAGAGGCTCATGCCTGTAATCCCAGCACTTTGGGAGGCTGAGGCGGGTGGATCACTTGAGGTCAGGAGTTCGAGACCAGACTGACCAACATGGAGAAACCCCGTCTCTACTGAAAATACAAAATTAGCCAGTCTCTACTGAAAATACAAAATTAGCCAGGCATGTGGTGCATACCTGTAATCCCAGCTACTCAGGAGGTGGAGGCAGGAGAATCGCTTGAACCTGGGAGGTGGAGGTTGCGGTGAGCCGAGATTACATCATTGCACTCCAGCCTGGGCAACAAAAGCAAAACTCCGTCTCAAAAAAAAAAAAAAAAAATTCATAACATAAAATTTCTAATGCCTGTTATGCCAGGCACTGGGATGAACTTTGAAAATACAGCAGATGGCTGGGTGTGGTAGCTCATGCCTGTAATCCCAGAATTTTGGGAGGCAGAGGTAGGAAGATCACTTGAGGCCAGGAGTTGGAGATCAGCCTGAATAACACAGCAAGATCTTGTCTCTTAAAAAAAAAAAAAAAAAAAAAAAAAAAAAAAAAAAAAAAAAAAAAAAAAAAAAAAAAAAAAAAAAAAAAAAAAAAAAAAAAAAAAAAAAAAGGGGGCCGGGCACAGTGGCTCACCCTTGTAATCCCAGCACTTTGGGAAGCTGAGGAGGGTGGATCATAAGGTCAGGAGTTCGAGATCAGCCTGACCAACATGGTGAAACCACGTCTCTTTTATAAATAAATAAATAAATAAATAAATAAATAAAAGGGCTGGGCACAGTGGCTCACACCTGTAATCCCAGCACTTTGGGAGGCCGAGGCCAGCGGATCATGAGGTCAAGAGATTGAGAACATCCTGGCCAACACGGTGAAACCCCATCTCTACTAAAAAAAAAAAAAAAAAAAAAAAAAAAAAAAAAAAAAAAAAA
>PVKV010029450.1:0-22500 GCA_004027835.1 Alouatta palliata | reverse complement strand
ACGCTTTTAATCCCAGCATTTTGGGAGGCCGAGGCGGGTGGATCACCTAAGGTTAGAAGTTCGAGGCCAGCCTAGCCAACATGGTGAAACCCCATCTCTACTAAAAATACAAAAATTAGCCAGCCATGGTGGCAGACCCTTGTAATCTCAACTACTCAGGAGTCTGGGGCAGGAGAATTGCTTTAACCTAAGAGGCAGAGGTTGCAATGAGCTGAGATTGTGTCACTGCACTCCAACCTTGGCAATAAGAGTGAATCTCTGCCTCCAAAAAAAAAAAAAGTTATAGATTAATAAATTAGTATCCCACTGTAATGAATGTGGCCTTAATTTTAAGAACCATTGATCTAAAGTCTATGGAATAGGTCACCTTCTTTTATGGTCACTACCTACATTTTTAAGATAATACAGTTGTACCTAGGAAAATAATTATTCTTATTTATAGAAGTTTATTAATTTTTAAAAACATAAGCACTTTGTATTTTGGCTTTCTCTGCAGCTTGCTTTGCTCTCATGTGCAACACACATTTTATCTTTTGTTTAGTTTTATTCTCAATAGTATAAGATATGAGTTTGGCATCACTAATATCCATTTCTCATTCTTTAATATCTGAACTTTCAGAAACTGAACGAGCCAAAGAGGAGGTTGGTGCTGTTTCAAGTAAAAAAGGTAAATGCAGATTAAAGATGTCATGACTATAACTTATTTCTGCTAATGTTTCTAACTTAATGTATTGTTTTGTGCTTATAGAAGCACTTTATTTATTGATTTAACTAGTTCATTGATATATAAACAAACTTATTTTGCACAAGATTTTATCTTTAGTATTCCAAAGCCAATAGTTTTATTCCTTTAGGACCATAAATTGAAACTAGTTATGCTAGTCAAGTTGCAAGTTAATTCTGAAAAATTACAGAAATATAACGGTTTAAACTCCTCAAGATACTCACCATCTAGTGAGCATTCAAATGCAATATACTGCCTCAGGAGATTAGGAATCAAACAAATGAAACTTTAACTAAAAGTACCCACATGAACAAGATTCACTTTGTTCAAGAATGGTGTAAAATTAGAAAATGTATTACATGAAATGCTGACTTGGAGACATTTTGCTTTAAGAAATACATTGAGAAGTCTGCAGTCAAATCAATAATGTAGCCAGTGTCTCTGGATATATTTCAAGAGACAATTTCATGAGCCTATCCTCAACATACACATATGTATACACATACACAAACCTACACACATACCCTTACACACATACTCCACTAAAACTATGTAATGTGTTCTCCCAAAAGACTATTTTATTGCACATGCTTCAAAGGAAAACATATGACAGGATTATAGGGAGATATAAAATATATATGACACATATTCACAAACTCAATCCCAATGCATACATATGAATGTAAATGAATACAGGAATGTAACTTAATATCTAATATAAATTTGTGTTCATTGATAAATACAATATAAATTAATGTTAGTTATTATAAAAATTAATTTGTCAATTATTTTATATATACATATATCTCTAAGGGAAAATAAAACTTAGATAATGGATTCTTACAGAAAAATATGAGCTGTATTTTAAGGTAATAATTAGAGGCAACTAAGTTATTGAAATTAATAGATGCTCCCTTTCAAATACAGCTCTATTATTCTGAATTTACAGTAGATAGGGATAAAATCTCTTTCCTAGTAATTTATTTTTTTTATGATCTAATATTTGAGATGTCATTTTTGGCTGGGTGATTATGATACATCTTTCATTGACATCATTTATACTCTAAATGGTAGAGTCATTTATCAGAAGTTCTTATTAATGTGGTGTCACATTCCGGAATTGACAC
Source organism: Alouatta palliata (assembly GCA_004027835.1). Classification (NCBI taxonomy): domain Eukaryota; kingdom Metazoa; phylum Chordata; class Mammalia; order Primates; family Atelidae; genus Alouatta; species Alouatta palliata. The sequence goes on along the minus strand of PVKV010029450.1, from coordinate 20,649 downwards.
TGATCATTGGTATTAAGTGAAATGTTGGTTAAACTTGTTTGCTTCAAAATGAGTAGTTGTGGTAACAAGAAAAGACTGAATCTTAATATAAAGTCAGAGAAAATCACGATCCTAGGCATAGACACAGAGTTCATGGGTTCAGTAAGAGGACTTAAAGCCAAGGCACTGATTTATGTGGAAAGAAAAAAAGGGAGCCAAGTTATGTTCAAAAATTAAGCAAGGCTAAAAGCAACAAGATGTCCAAACAGCAGAAGATGGATTTCTTTTAGAATTATATTTTATTTTTATTTTTTCATTTTCTTTTTTAATATTTTGAGACGGAGTCTTGCTCTGTCGCCAGGCTGGAGTGCAGTGGCGCGATCTCGGCTCACTGCAACCTCCGTCTCCCGGTTTCAAGCGATTCTCCTGCCTCAGCCTCCCGAGTAGCTGGGATTACAGGCGCCAACCATCACACCCAGCTAAGTTTGTATTTTTAGTAGAGATGAGTTTCACCATGTTGGCCATTGTGGTCTCCATCTCTTGACCTCGTGATCAGCCCGCCTCGTCCTTCCAAAGTGCTGGGATTACAGGCGTGAGCCTCTGCACCCGCCTGGAATTAGATTTTATATAGAGAGCCTTATTGAATCCATGTTTTTGGAAGACAATCTGGAGACACAGTAAGAGGCAAAGATTAAACTCTTGGTAGCTGATCCATGTACAGACTCTGCATCACTGGAAGCCTGAGTATTGTTAGAAGAAAACCCTTGGCCAAATTATATTTAACAGAGTTTAATTGAGCAAAAAATGATTAATTAACCAGGCAGCTTCCTTAGCTAGAGTGGGCTCAGAGAAACATCAGCACAGCCCTGTGGTGGAAGGATTTATGGACAGGAAAAGGAACATGACACACAGAAAAAGAAAGTGAGATACAGCAACAGCTAGATGAGTTATAGCTTGGTTTGCCTTATTTGGACACGGTTTGAACAGTTGGCCCCCTTCGGTTGGCCAAAACTTGGTGATTAGCACAAAAGTAGATTGTACCTCCATTTGGATTCACTATGTGCAGAGAATCCTCTAGGCCAAACTCAAAATGTGTAAGGAGGCAACTTTAGGCTAAACTTAATTGAACAGTTTTTAGGGTAGAAATACAAGCTCACATAGCTTGGGGACAAATTGGAGTTAGCAGAAAGACAAAACTGAAATTGAACTATTAATCAGTGAACTCACCGGAGTCCTCAACCAAGAATGGTCATGAGTTTATAGAGTATGGCCAAATATTTTGATTGGAGTTAAGTAGATTTGCTTGTTGGGCTTAGAGGGAAGTGAAAGGAAATAAATTATCTATCTATTCATGTAAATTGTTGACATCAAATACTTTGCTTCTAGTTGATCATAGACCTCATACCCTAATTCTCAATTTAAATGTAATTCTACATAGTGAATTAATTTGCAACTACAGCATGAGCAGAAATAAGTGTTCTTTTCAAAGTGACTGTAACTGTTTCAAAATTCATGAAGGGTTTTACTAATTTGACAAATTACATACAGCAATCAAAGGAGACTTTTCTTTATGAAATAACTCGTTCATCTCCTACCTCTTGCTAACAACTGGCCTGGCATGAAAATATATATTGCTTTCATCATGTATTTACCACCCAGTCCCCAAATTCCACAATACTCAGCATACTTGACAAGTTTTCCACCTCTAGCCTTTCACAAGTAAGTAGAATAAGTATTTTTTTGTTGTTTTTAAGATATTATGAAATTGTTCTAAATTGAGGCTTAAACTATGAACCATATACAATGTTGAGTGGAAATTACTAATTTTGTAATTGTTTTAAAATTTTTGAAGATGAAGAATAATTTAACGTTGTAAGATTTTAACTGTAATTTGTCAATTTATGGGTAGCACAAATTGCCTTATATTAAGCCCTATTTTTAAGTCATATTTTCTTTGGAGATACATAGTATTTGATCATTAACATAATATCAGCTTGCTGATTTATCTGTTTTTCACCTTGCAGTTTTCCAATCATTTTCATATGCATTCACCATGTGTTTCTGGGTTATATATTATATGAAAAATCAGGAAAAAATTTAAATATTAAGACTGGTCTTGAGCAATTTAAAATACTAAAAATATGTGATTCTTTACTGAGTCACTAAGTTGGCCTCAAGTTTTTCTGTCAATGAAAGTTTTTTATATTACTACATTTCAAGGTTGATAGCCATCAAGGTAAAGAGATAAATACAGATAAAGTTTTACAGAAGTTTAAAAATTAATCTTACCCAGGGAAAAGACAGCGTTTAAGATATGACTTTAGAGTTAAGCCCTAAATAAGAGACAAGGTTTTGCTATGTAAACGAGTTAGGAAAATATCTTTGGCATAGACTTTGGAGCAAGGCAAAGTGATACAAATTTGTATTATGTATATGAGAAACAATAGGAATCTCAAGACCATTGAAGGAATTAATATAACCTGGGTTAATAATGCAATAAAAGGGCCTTATTTTAAAATTGGACTTTATTTCATGGGCAACTAGGGAGGTGATGAAAAATTGTAAGTATATAAATAACACTCAAACATATGCTTTAGGGAAAGTAATTCAAAAAGGAAAAATTTGAAACAGGCAGATTAGGAAGCTTTCTCAGCAATGTAGTGACAAGTACTAGGACCTGGACTAGGGCATTAGTTATGAGATTGGAAGGGAGGGAGATTATGTTAGCACTAATAAAGAGGTAGATTCAATGGAATTTCACAACTGATACACTTTGGGAGGGAAGAAAAGAAAAGTAATTTAATGATAATAGCGTTTATTTTTTAGACTGTCTGCTAGAAGAATATTAATATTCTTAATAACAATAAAAAAAGAAAAGCAAAAGAGTTTGGAGAGGAAAGGCAAGCTTAATTTTAGATAAATTTAAGTCAAAGTGCTAGTAGCACATAAAGGTAGCATCACATAGGTGGTTCTAGAAGTAAAACTAGGGCTCCAGACAATGATAGGCTGGAGATGTGTACATGAGTGCCCTCTGCATGGGGGTAACTGAACTTGCAGTGGTGAGATAAGGTAACATTTACATTTGCATTTGTAGGGGGAAAGAACAAGGAGAATCAAAGATAAAAGCAGACTAAAATAACCAGTAACTGCAGGGGAAAAAAAAAATCTTTCAATAGCAAGGTGGTTGTCATGGGATCTGTCAGGTACATAATTATTGATAATTTTCAATAGAGAATTTTCAGGGTAGTGACACTTATAAAAGCTAAAGAGTTACAAACAGAATGAGGAAAGAGGGAGTGAAGTATATGAGCAATGACGATGAAGATAGTTGGCTGGGGAATAAAAAATAGGATAGTGGCTGGTGTTTTCACTTAATCTCTCTTTTAATCTCAGAGGTAATGTTTCTTCTCTTCAAGACCAGTTTCTCCAGTTTCTCCTTCCTAATCAGTCATCCATCCTATTTTGCGGCATTTTCTCTTTTTGTTACTGGGATTGTTCCTCATCTTGGAAATGTTTTTTCTCAGCTTCAAAATTGCTTCTTTTTCTTGATTTGCACCTCTCCTCTGTCTCTCTGTCTCTCTACTGTTTTATCTCCTTCCTATGTTAGCCAGCCTTCTGGAGTCCTAACACTGCCTTGCCTCTGGCCTTCCACAAAGACTAAGCTCCTGTCCCTTCCATGCCACTGAAGCTCCACCCAATGCTGGACGACATCATCATTGCTAAGCCAATGGAATCATTCCAGCCTCATGTTACTAGATTTCTCAGTTGCATTTGTCACTTTGTCTCTGCTCCAAACTTCTCTGTTGTTTGGCTGCCATGACAATATAGTCTCCCAGTTCTCTCTATATGGCTGGTTTTTATTTCTGGCCTTTTTTTTTTTTCATGTTTTGCCTCTTAATTGTTAGTGTTCCTCATAATTCATTATTAATTGTCTGAACTTCTCATTCTATACTCTTTCCTTTTGAGATATATCCACTCTCAAGGTTGAAACTCTGCCCTACATTATGAAGTTTTTTCAACCCTGTGTCCCCATCTCAGAATTTTTTTACGAATTTCAGGCTTGTATGTTCAACTGCCCAATAAACACCTTCAAATTCACCTTCGCAACAGCTAATGCACACTGAGCTTAATACCTAGGTGATGGGTTGATAGGTACAGCAAACCACCATGGCACATGTTTACCTATGTAACAAACTTGCACTTCCTGCACTTGTACCCTGGAAATTAAAATAAAATTAAAAAAAAAATCCACCTTTACCTTCAAACTATCTTAACCCAAACTTCTCATTTGCTTTTTCCAACTTACTGTTTCTTGAGAATATTTTCTCCTATTTGCAGCCATTATTAAAACACTAAGTCAGGACTTCATTGTCTTCTACCAGAACCACTGAAATAACTTCAAACTGCCCTCATGTTTTCATTTTTATTTCACTAATATTCGTCCCAACGGCCACAATAATTTAGTAAAACCATAAAGCTGAATAAATCATTCCAAATTTAGTATTCTGTCCCCAAGTTTTCCATAAGATAAAATCCAAGTTTGTTAAAATGGCATATGGAGTCCCCCAAGAACTGGTTCCTATACTCTTTTCCAACTTCATCTTTAGACATACCTTGTTTTCTATGCTACAACAATTCCGTAATGCTATGGTCATAACTCTGAGTATGTTAGAAGACTCTAGGAAGACTGGAGCAGGAAGTGATGGCCTTGTGAACAGATTGAGTAGTTAACGTCTTCTGAGAACCGATGAGAAACCTCTCTTTCCTCTTTCCACCATAATATATATCCAGAGACCAAATTGATGCATTTTTTTCTTTCATAATTAGTGATTTATTACAATGTTTCAGTAAATGCCATCTCCAGCCAGTACCTGTAAAATGTGACTAGATCATGGGAGGTTCTTGTATTTCTAGCATTATCTGATATCTTTGGAAATAATAACATTCTATCTTTGGAAATAATAGTTCATCATGCCATGCCTGTAGGTTTACATCTTGGAAGTAATATGTGTCATATGAGAGACACTTCAAACTGCACAATATTTTCTTGCCATTCCTTACTTCCTCAACACTATTCTAGCATACTTCTTCTTCAGTAAGTCTCACTTCTCCATTTAAAACTATCTACTAATAAAAGACACACATCAGAGCCTCCATGGGTGATATGGGAAAAACAGGAGAGATGTCAATTGTATTGGAGAATTGGGTCCTGAAGGAAAATTGTAGGGAAGAATAGTGAAATATAACCATGGTGGAGGCAAATCTTTTAAAATAAAATCAAAAAAAAAATTAGCCACAAAGGAAAGATTGATAAATTGAATTTAATTAACATTAAAACTTCTGTTAATGTAAACCAGAGTAACAAATGTAAGTGGAAAAAGACATTTACAGCATATATGTATGTATATGTGTGTGTGTGTGTGTGTGTGTGTGTGTGTGTGTGTGTGTGTATCTTTAAAAAGACTCATTTAGAATATAAATGCATACAAATCAATTTTAAAAAGCATGAAGAAATTAGGCAAAAATCTTAAAGAGGCACTCCACGTAAGAGGCTAAATGCTGATAAGTTTATGAAAGGCATGTGGCATTATTAGGTATCAGGAATAACTGAAATAAAAGCCAAAATGCGATACTACAACATAGAAAAACTGATATTTTTCTAAGAGATGATATTAGGATATGTGAAATTTAAAAGACAAAAAATTTATTTTATTCTTTTATTACAGTGTAAGGGAAAGATATTAATTAAATTAGTCCATCCTTTCCCTACTTAGATTTCTTGTGCTTCCAGGATACAATTGCTAGTGCCTGCAATTCTGGAGAAGTCTTAGCCATTATCTCTTCAAATACTGCTTCTTCCTCATACTCTCTAATCTTTTATTTTATAAGTTCAATTAGATTTATGTTAAGATGGGTTTTATCTTCTATGTCTGTTAACCTCTTCTATATTTTCCATCTTTTTGTCTCTCTGGGATGAATTCCAGGCTATTTCTTCAGACTAGTATTTCTAGTTTGATCTCAACTCCTTACTTATGTCTAACTTATCTATGAACAATTTTAATGTTGTTTTGCAGAAATTTTCTTTATTTTTCAAATTTAATTTGCCTTTTGAGGAAAATGTATTACAGCCCTAAAATAGGATTAGATGAATAAATAAGAGTTAGCCTGTGAAAGTGAGATGATTGTGTTTTAAGCAGAGGTAAATAAAATAATAACAGCTTCTATTTACTGAGTCATGTGGTGCCACCAGGCTGATTTCCTCAAATTGTTTTCACTTAGACCTTGAAACGGCCCTTGTAGCATTATCTGTGCTTTTAACATAAAGAGTAAGACTCAAGGTAAAATAATGTGCACTCAATTTGCAGCAATTCAGTGGCAAAACTGGACTGTGCCCTCTAAAATAATAATTGCTCTTCCAGGACATATACCCCTTAGAATAACCAGAACTGTGATTGCCCTTCAAGGGAATTTAATAATTCCAGGCTAAACTGCACAATTCTTTTCTGATTATAACTCAGTTCTGGAAGGTCATCTCAGGAGGATCTTGGGACTTGTGTCTTTATTTCAACATTGAAGGCCAACTTGCTTCCCCTTTCTCTCTGTCCTAACCCTAATATTGACTATGATGTAACAAAACAGCAAAATAAAGAGCATAGCATTCATTGGCATTTACCCTATAATATCTTGTGTTACATAAGATTTCTCTACAGTTGTGATTTGTGAGGTTTATACATATTTATTTACATTTTAGTTTAACACCTTCCTTGCTTCTCAGTAATATGGTTTGCTTTATTTTTAGGTCATACTTGAGTAAAATAATAGGTTACTTTCCTGGAAATATAGAGTATTTTTTTCTAACCAGTGCATAGTCAGTTTTTTTGGATATCTTTTTTTTTTTCAACAGATGTAATTAAAGGTGAAATTCATTTCCTTCTCTCCCTTCCTCCCTCCATCCTTTTTTCTTTCCTAATCACATTGACTTTTTAAAAAGATCAGGACCAGTTACCTTATAAACATTTTAATTGGTCTGATTATCTCTTTATAATATGGTTTAACATGTTCTATACTTCTGGTATTTGATTAAACTGAAAGCTATATCTGGCTTAGATAAATTTCGATGGATACTTTGGAAAGAATACTTTAGAGACGATACTGTATATGTCACATGTCTTCTCATCAGAAAGCACAGGATGTCTGGATGTCCTGATATGAATAAATGTTTCCAAGTTGCATCAATGGATTAAGTTGGCTACAGACATATTTCTTCATTTTCAAGTTGTGTTTTTCCCCCTGCAGTTCTATGTAATATAACACTGGATGAAATAGCAATAGTCAGTTCCTCATCCATCTTTCATCTAATGGTTGCTAGTGAACTCTTAAGATTCTTGCTTGAGTCAATTATTTCCATGGAGTGCACCAATTCTGAGTGAATAATTTGTACTGTTCTACTTTTTGACTGTCAACCACTGTAAAAAGGCCAACAGTGAATACTTCACTGAGAGCAATACCTCTTAGAGAAAGGGGTACAGCACCCAAATAATTATCTTTTGGTTACTGGTGATTTGGGATGATTTCATTTAATATTTAAATGAATCTCAAGCATGACTACACTATTCTTTCAGTTGATTAAGCCATGTTAAGCTTGAATTTAAAGGAGCATCTACTTAACATTTACAAGACAAGAAGTGTTTCCAGCAATAACCTGGAATGTAAGTAGATTAATCACAGTCCTGTCAAGTGGAATTCTACGCAGAGCTTGCTTATCAAAGCAGAGTATAAAAGAATAAAGCAGATACCGATTGTAGAAATGTAGACAGAAGAACGCAAGGGATTATTACTTTTTTCTCTAATTCTTTAGATATAAAATCTGATTTCAATTGAACTATAGAGAAATGAAAAATATTTAAAAAGCTTTAAAATAACTTATGTAGAGGAAAGCTTTAGTATTGAAAGAACTCCAAAATGCTTTTTTTGAGCAGAAGCAGTCTTTTTGTCTGGAACTCTTGTTTAAACCTTATCTTTGTTTGGCAGCTGTACCTGGAAAGAAGGAAGAGAAAACAACAAAGACGGTGGAGCAAGGTAAAAAAAAATGAAGGAGGTTGACATTATCTTCTTTAGAAAGACAACAACATGCGGAGGAAAGCACTGGATTCAGACAGGCAGAAGATGATAACCTTTAAGTCTATTGCTCTTTGTCATTGTCCTTGCATGCTTTTCTGTGCCAGGGAGAAAGTGAGACAGCAATCTGGGTTGGTCATTCTTTTGTGTAACTAAATGCTGAGTATCAGCTCCAAATAGGAAAACTCCACAAACTGCTCAATTACATCAGGAGACATGCTGAAGATTGTTGGGAATAAGGCAATGATCCAGGGGAGCTGGTAGACATATTCCTATTTGATTTGTGGTTTTAACACCACCTTACTGATCATAATTTGAAAAATAAAGATGGCCCAATCCTATATATGCAAAAACTATTTCTGTTGCTTGAAAAAATATATGTAAAAGTTACAATAAAGAAAACAACAGCAAAAGTAAGTTGAATATATTATGATTATACTATATTATGACTTCAACTATTCATTCTCCCAAGAGGGCTGAAATTTCACTGTTATAAATCATAATGGTATAAAACAGCTATGCATTTTATTTGTATTTATGCAGCTATATAGTAAATAGATCACTCTGAATTATGCTTGAGAAAAATGCTACAGTACACTAAACTTAAAACATTTAAAGTGGTGTTGTGGCTTCTCTTAGAGCTCAAGTGTGCTAATAATTTTAATTATTGTTCCCCCCATGTCTTTGCTTTTATATAATAATATTATATTTATTATATAAATTAAATTATAACTATCAATAATTTAGTCAAGAACAAAGTCTCAATGATTTCTCCAAATTTGAGTTGGAATTAAATTTCTGAAATCCTAATATTAGAAATTAAGAACTTTTCACATAAATAAATCAAGAAAATTCTTCAATCTCTCACATGTCAAATAAATAAACTAAAGTTAAGAAGTTGGTTAAGTAAAAAGATTGGTTAAGAATTTATTTCCTTGGGCTTTTCAAAATAAAATCCCATTATAATTGCATTGAAAATGTTTTCCAATTTATTTTGTCTTCTGGGGACTCTGAAAGTTTACAATTCAGTAGATGTTTCTGTAAGTTTCTTTTTGAAGAAAAGTGGAATTTTAGTTTCTGAAATATAAAGTGGGAGCACTGGATTCTAATTTCAATGTGTTCGGTTATGCATGTTTCTGAATCTAAATTTATTCTCTAAAAAAATAAAGATAATTATCCCAGACTGGCCCATTTACAAGATGTTGTATAGGTCAAACAAGAAAACATATGTGAAAGGATAGGAAAATTTATAAACTTCTGGATAAGCATATAACATATAATTAAGCATTTTTGCTTATGAAATTAATTTCAACACAGATGACATAAATAATCAAACTACTTTGATTTCATTGAGCTTTATAGCTTTCACCCTTCTAGTATAAAATTGCTGATTACTCATAACATTCATAGATTGTTTTCATAGCCTCAGTATATCAAAATAAGATTGACTAGAATATAAAACACCCACACTAATAATAATAGTACATAACAGACAACTGATTTCAAAATAGATTTTTTTTTCTTCTTATCAGCATGATGGTGTCAGTTTCATTAATTCTATAATATTTCCTCTAGTGGACAAGAGACTGGAAATGGTTCCTAGAGATATGATCTTACTTCTTAAGATGATTTTATAGTAATTTTCTACTAAAATTTTGTTTTCTCTTGTCAAAGCTTAGGCTCCTGGCTTGTGTGAAAAAAATGAGGTTCTTTTGATGGCTATTTTTATACTGACTTAGTAAATCATTTCAATTTTAAATATTGTGTGACAATGGCCTCATATTTTTCAACCATAACAATCATAGGAAATAACATATTTGAATAGTTTTCATATTTTTATTACAGTATATCTATGACTAACTGATATGAAAATATTTTGTGCTTTTAATGAAGTAGTATGAGAAGAGGTAATAATGACATTCTACACATTTTCTCATAGTATTCTAATATTTTTATGCATAATGCTTTACAATGTATACTTTGCTTTCTTATGCAGTTTTTGTTGTCTTCAGAAGTACAAATAATCTATTACTAGTTTATAATTCATTGAAATATAGTTAAATCCTCTTTAAAAATTTATTTTTATTTATTTGAACATGTGGACTTTATTTGGAAAAATGATATTATTTTTATAATTCTTAATAGAATTTAAGTGCACTTTGTGATCTAAGTATAATTGTGTATATTGAATCTCTGGACTTAAATACTTATGGATATTTCAGTGTCTCAAAATTAAGTTGAAAGTTTTGTTACAGAATAGTGTAGTATTCCATCCTCTTAACAATTAAAAATCACTTCAAAAATCAGTTAAGTAGAAACACGACAAAAATATTTTTAGAAAATTAAATAAAATCTGATTGTGTATTAACTATCAAGAATAAATTTTAACACAATTAGTAATCATTTTATTAAATGTAAACTTGGAGAGTGTTGATCTTAAGTGTATCAGAGTTCACTTACTATAATAAAAGATTCAACTTTGCCTTAAATTAAGAAATGCTTTAAAATTCATAAATAGGCTAATTTGTGTCTGCTTGAAGAGTTTCTTTCTTGGCTTTTGATGCTATTCTGTAAACAATGGTTCCCTACATAATTGTAATAGTGTTTTAAGTTGTCACAACACCAGGCAAAACCCAAGTGCTATTACATGTTTTGTATATCTGTCACTGTCCTCATCCGCCTTGTCAGATTCTGCTTCATGTATGCTCTGGTCCTTTAAAAATCTGCGATGTGTACTTATTGTAGATTTATTCCATACTATCAAGTGAATGTTGATAATATCTAAGCACAATTATTTTTCTGAGAAAATTTTATCCATTTGAATATAACGAATTTGTGTATTTCTTGGTATATCCAAGAGAGAAACAGTTTTACATTTAAAATCAATGAAGTAAAACAGAAGGTTTAGTTAACACAATTGTATTTAATTATTTGCTTAATATGTATTTATAAAATAACTTACTTGCACATGTTGACTAAGTCATGCTGTTGACCCTCAATAAATGTTAAATTATAATAACAATATTATAGATTCCTGTGAATTCTAAACATTTTGACAATACTTTGTGCATTGGTTGTTTAATATTTATTGAGCGCCCACAACAGGCTAGGCGCTGGGGAATGGGTGTGAGGGGGCATGGCATGGGCTTCGGAGAGAAGATGGTCTATATGAAGGCAATACATGAAAATGAGGATACTCTCCTTGTTTATGTATTTTATATATTTTCAAGAGATCCATTAGCAACTGAATTCTCTACTCCACTGTCTCACTTGCTCACATAATACATTTTACTTCTTCTTACTCTTATTTTACTTAATACTATGAAAACAATTTATCCTTATAATTACTTCATGTCATTAACAGGAAATTCCTTTCTAGTCCCTCCTGTCTTAACTCCTTCCTCCTACTCACCATATTCCTTTAGTTAGAGACAAATCTCAATCCTACTTGTTATAGCAGAATAATACATACTTAATGGAAGTTTGTATTGTTACATTAATTTCCTATAGAGGGCTACTTTCTGTCATGCAACATTTGATTAATATGATTCACACATTGGTAGGATTGCCATTTAACATTAAAGAGAATTTCAGCTCTGAAAACGGGCAGTGTATGTCCATGATGTATGTGATATTAGGAGGTTACATTAAGATACACATATGCATTAATCCTTTACCCTTTTCCCAAAAGTTAAAGTTCCTTTGTTATTGGTGATCTATCTTGTCTAATAAGCTAATGTGTAACTCCATCACTCTCATTTTGTGTAGGATTTTTCATAGGTACATACCAGTTACAGAGATATAATGGTAATGCCCAAATTATGTTTCCATGCAAGTGTTCTGCCTTTCAGTTAGGAAAATGAACCATTCCTGTGCCCAGCATAGCCTTCCGTGCTCATCTTTTTCCTTCCTTTTTCTTTTCCTTTTTTTTTAAGAAACTGGGTATTTTGCAGAGAAGCACACGAAAACTACAAGATTACCCCCAGAATGCCTCCCTCCCACTGCCCTTGCACTTCATACTGTGATAACCACACTTACCCCCAAGGACCCTCAGTAACTCTTGGGTCAGAGGAACTGGTAGGTAGATGGGCTTCATTATGTTTACCTGGCATTACCAATTATCAGACAGCATCCCCAGGGATAATGCATCAGGCTTATGCTGCCTGCATTCTGCCCCTTCCAGGACTCATAAATGAAGTTTCTCAATGGCAATATTATCAATCTTTTAGGTTCTTAAAGTAACTAAATTTTTACATCAAATGTGTGCATTTGCTTCACCTCTCTTATAATTCTTAAACTTTCCTTCATTTAACTTCCAACAACCTTCATGTAAAACTGAAGAATGCCAACACAAACCATTTTTAGGCACTGTCACATCTAATAAATATAAAGAAAATTACTATGTGAGCCCTGAATTTAATGACAGTGCACTTCAGATTTCTTTTGACAATATTTTACATAATTTATAGTAATTTAAAGCAATGCAAATTATGTATCCTTGATCCCTGTCTATATTTTAATATTAGGCTGAAGTTTCTTTAAAATATCCTTAAATGTGTGATGGGCCATTTTTCATTCTCATTATAAGGAAAATTCTCTTAATACTCTTACTTTTATATAGAATTGTGATTGCTATCACTAGGATTTGGCATGCAAAAAATAATTGTTAAATATTTAAAGTAGACATTTGAAGTTTAAAATTTGATTCTCCAGAGGGAATAATCAACTTTATGTTCCTTTGACCTTCTAGACAAAATTATATAAAGAAATCAGAAATGCACTGTAATGTTAACCATATGACACAGCAATAAAACACTTTTTATGAGCTTAAGAAGATTATTGAGCTACTAATCTTGTTTTTTATCTATTAATATTTACTTTCACTCCTACTTTTATGCTGAGGCCACAGGTGGATTATATCTTTTTTTATTTAAGAATCTTTAGTAGAAAATATATTACAGGCTGCTACATTACAAAGCTGAATGGTCAGAGCAAAGATTGTTTCCTGAGAAATTTTGTTTCCTTTTTTTTTTTTTATAGATTGGCTTTCCACTTAAAGCCTATTCATGAAAAGAAAGGAGAATTGGTACACTATCTTAAAGAAAGTTTCTTACAGTCAATTGCTCTTCCAGATCCTGGAACAAATTAATGAGGTTTAAGTTTCATACTCTAAAATTAAATTGCATAAATAATCTGAAACCATCAACCCTATGTAAAAATCCATTGTTACTATATTCTCATTGTAAATTAAGTTACACATTTCAGGTCAAGTAATTTTAGTAATGAAAATGAATGTTTTATCAATATTCTATACAACATTTACCTGCACCTTAGTGACTATTACTGTCCCATTTTTTTTATAGATCAATGATACATTATAAGCTAGTTGTAAAGCAATGTTTTAAAAATCAGAATTTAACTCAGATCCTGGATTGGCAAAATAGTAGTTAAAAAGTTTTCTTATCATTACGACCTGAAAAGTCTGAGTTTTACTTCACTTGATTTTTATACAGAAAAGAAGGGAAAAATGTTTTCCCAAACAAAGCATTTACATTCTCATTTCAAGCCTTTACAGTATATTCCATGGTAAAAAATTCTTAACTTGGAGTTAGCACTTACAACTTTGGTCTTCAAGGAAGAAATAATTGATGATAGCCAGTGGCAATTATAAATTACTAATCTGCTTGAACAATAGAGCACAGAACTATCTTGAAATAAAACTTCAGGCTTAGTTTAGCTCTATCAGTAATTTGTTCTGTGACTGGGCTAGTTATTTGCCTTGCACTGCCTGTTTTTAAATAAGAAAATATTATTGTATCAAGCCATCTCTAAGGGACCTTCCATCTCTAATATTGTACAATTCTCACTTGTAAGACATGTTTTCCATGCTTGAGACATTTCAACATTGCCCCAAATGCTGAAGAGTAAACTGTCTTCTGATCACAAATACAATCATTCAATAGGAAAGTCCAATTTATTTTATAAAATGCAGAATGCAGATATCTGAAAATATTATTTAAATCTACTAAATGGAATGATAATATTTAAAGTCTTGCTGATATGTTACATTACACTTAAATCCCAAAAATATCTCAGGAACAAATCATGCTATTGGATGTCAAATTTAAATTACATAAAGATGCTTTAGGTAAGATTGTACATATGAGAACTAGTAATAATGGCACACAGGATATAGAGATTATGCCTTTGATACACACACACACACACACACACACACACACACACTATAAAAAATGGGACAGAAGAACATACTGTCTCTGGAGACAGGCGAAGGCAGATAACTGTGTGTGACCGGTGATTTCTATTTTTACAACATGGCAATAATTACTTGGTAGTGTCAGTCAGTTTTTCAGCAGATATTATATTTTCTCGGCAAAATTTTGCACATTCATTGATACAATGGAAGGAAAAAAAGTTTGGCTTTAGGATCTTTCAGTCCTTATCACTGGAAGCATATAAGTTTAAATTCTTTAGAGGGTACCACATGTTCCTTTGCTACCAAGTCTCATTGTGACTTTCCAGCTTAGGCTCACTGCTTCTACCCCACTTTCTTCATTCAGGAATCCACTTGAACTTTCACACTCTATGGTATTCTTATGTTGTTTTTTATGTTTGAAATGCCTTTCTGATTCTTCTTTCATGGCAAGTTTTATCAGTTTTTGAATCCATCACAAATGCCAGTGTTTCTGTGAAGTCTCATTTCATTTTCTCAGGTCGAGTTTGTCAGTGTTCCTGCTATGCACCCAGAGTTCTGAGCCCTCTACCATTGTATCTAGTCTGTCTATGTGGATGCATCACAACACAGTCTGGACTCCACACAATCTTCCTTGTTTTTCCAGCTCCCAGTACAAAAGAGACACTCAATAAATACCTGTTGAATACAAGATAGTTTATCTTTTAAAACAAACCTGTGTCCTCCTTTTATAATATCATTTTCAAGAGAAAGGACTCAAGGGGTCCTAGATTTTTTTATCTACAGGAGAGGCACTTTTGTCACTGTGGTAAGCACAACACAAAGAACAGGTTCTGGTTTGTTGAAATGGCGTTGACTTTTATTTTATTCCAAACCAAACACGTTTTGAGTATATCAGACCTCAATTTTCTCTCTGTGTACATATCCATCACAAAGTTTAAAATATAGTGTGGAAATTTTTTTAAAAATTTAATGTAAGTCTAAAATATAGCAAATTAAATTCAACAATACGTAAAAAGAATTATACATGACCAAGTGGGATTTATTCCAGATATGAAAGTCTGTCTTGACATTTGAAAATTATTTAAGTAATCTGTAATACTAACAGACTAAAAAAGAAAAAAACACATGACCATATCAATAGTAATGGCAAAAGCATTTGACAAAATCCAGCACCCACTGATGGTTAAAAACTCTCAGCAAACTAGGAATAGACAGAAAATTCTTAAACTTGATAAATAATTTCTACAAAAATCCTATAGCTAACATTCTATTTTATGATGATAAATTAAAAGCTCTCTTGCTAAGGTCAAGAACGTGGCAAGGATGTTTGTTCTAGCCACATTTTATCAACATTATACTGAAAGTTTTAGTGAATGAAATAATATAAGAAAAGGAAATAAATGGTATACAAGTTGGGAAGAAAAAAAAACTGTCTTTGTTCAAAAATGACATACTTGTTTATGTAGAAAATTCCAAAAACTTCCTGGAACTAATCAGAAAATATAACAAGTTTTAAGGACAAAGTTAATATGCAGAAGTCAATTATTCTCCTATATCAGTAAAGAAAAAATTGAATAAACGAGATTAAAAACACAATGACCATTTGTATTAGCATCCAAAACATAAATACTTAGGAGCATTTTTAAAATTATGTATAAGATCTATGGGAGGAAAACTATATAAAAGAAATAAACAGAAACTAAATAAATTGAGAGATAACTCCACATTCATTGATAAGATGACACTGTTGTCAAGATGTCAGTTCTTCCTAAATTGAGCTACAGATTCAACACAATTCCAGAAAAATTCTAGCAAGTTATCTGTGGCTAGTGACAAACTAATTCTAAGGTTTATATGAAAAGGCAAAAGATTCCAGAAGAGCTAACATAGCATTGGAAAAGAAGAGTTAAGTGGCAAACTGACTGTACTGAAATTCACAACTTATTGTAAAAATACAGTAATCAAGAAAGCATGATATTAGTGAGAGGAAAGACAAATAAATCAATGAAACAGAATAGAGAACTCAGAAATACATTCACAAAAATATAATCAGCTGATCTTTGACAAAGGAGCCAAAGCAATTTACTGAGAAAGGATAGACATTTTAATAACTGGGTATCAAAGCAACTGGATGTTCATAAACAAAAATACAAAAGAAAACAATAAACCCTCAAAAACAGACTTTACATCCTCCATAAGAAAATTAACTCAAAATGGTTCATAGACCTAAATGTAAAACATAAAACTATAAAACTCCTAGGAAATAACATAGGAGAAGATTTAGGTGATCCTGGGTTTGACAATGACATTGCAATATAACACCAAAGACACAGTTCATGAATAAAAATTATTAGTTGGACTTATACAGATGGCAAGTCAGTATATGAAAAGATGTTCAAAATGACAGGTCATTAGATTAAAATAATGAGATACCTCTACACACCTATTAGAATAGCTAAAATCTAAAACACTGAGAATAGCAAATGCTGGCGAGGATGTAGAACAACAGAAACTCTCATTCTTTGCTGCTGGGAATGCAAAACAGCAATTTGGCAGTTTCTTAAAAAACTAACCTACTCTCACCATGCAGTCCAGCAGTTATGCTCCTTGGTATTTATCCAAATAAGCTGAAAACTTATGTCTATGCAAAACCTGCACATGACTGTTTATATCAGCTTTATTTATATTTCCTAAAACTAGGAAGTAACCAAGACGTCCTTTAATAGGTGAATAATAAAATTTTTATTCAGTGTGAAAAATGTATGAGCTATCAAGCCACAAAAATATATTGAAGAACCTTAAATTTTATTTCTGTGTGAAATATGCCAATCTGAAAAGTCAACATATTGTACAATTCCAACTATATGACATTCTGGAAAAGGCAAAACTATGGAGAAAATTAGAAACAGTGGTTACTAGGGTTTGGGGAGAAGAGAAGGTTGACTAGGTGGAGCACAGAGAATTTTTAGGGTAATGAAATTATTCTGAATGATACTGCAATGGCAGGTATATGACATTATATTTTTGTTGAAATCTATAAGATGTATAAAACTAAGTGAACTCTAATGTAAACTATGGACTTTGGTTGATAACGATGTATCAATATTGTTTCTAGGACTACAATAAAGTACCACACTCTTGAGGGATACCGAAGGTGAGGGAGCCTGAGTGTACTGAAAGAGGGTATATTAGTTTGGGCTGATATAACAAAGTGCCATAGACTGGGTGGCTTATAAACAACAATAATTTATTTCTCAAGATCTGGAGGCTGGAAGTCTAAAATCAGGCTGCTAGAATGGTTATGTGCTGTGAGAGCCCTCTTCTGGATTGCAGACTGCTGTCTTTTTTATCCTGACATGCAGAAAGAAGGCAAGAGAGCTCTCCAGGGTTCCTTTTATTTTTATAAGGCCACTAATTTTATTAATGAGGGTTCCAGGTTGATGACCTAATTATTTCCCAGAGGTGCCACCTCCTAATATCATCACATTGGAAGTGGGCTTTCAACATATAAATTTTGAAGGGACACATTTAGTCTGTTACAGAAACAGTGTATAGGAACTCTGCACTTTCTGATTAGTTTTGCTGTAATCATAAATCTGCTCTAAAAATTAAGGTCTATTAATTTTTTTAAGTGCACAGAAATCTCAAATAATTAGTCCAGTTCACTAAGTTGATTTTAAAGCATATTTTGAAATTCCATACCATGAGTAGCAGAAAGACACATTAAAATCCCTCTTTACTTTGATTATATTAATAATTATTCAGTTAACAGTTTTTCTTATAGTCAATTATATTTATTCAACTTTTCTATATATATCATCTTATAAATTAAGTTTCATTTTGAACAGTTACACTATAATGAGAATGATTTTTGAAATCCCACATAAATGTGTTTTAGGAGAGGATTTCCATTTTAAAAAGTTCAAAAGACTATATAGAATATGTATAATGAATAAGATTGTTATAGAAATAAAGATTGTATTATATCTTAAATGAATAGATGATAAGAGGTTATTACAAAAAATAAAGGGACATACGTGTGTAATACATGTGTATGAGATTACTGAACTTTGGAAAGTCACTCAAAATTTCTTAGATAACAAAAAAGTAAAATCGTGAGGTAAACCTTAGATTTAAATATATGCAATTTTCTTTTTTGTTCAGGAAAACTATCAGATATTGGCAATTTCATTTTACTTGATGCCTTTGCCAGACTGGGATTACAAACTGGAAAATAATTAGCCATGAAAGATGTTCATAATGATAATTAGGTTATTGTGTAAAGATTCGACGATAAGTTTCATTGTAGTTTAGATTCAAAATGTTTATGCTTGTTTCAGGAAAGAACTCTAGGGCTGATATCACCTGTTATAAGACTTTCCATTATTTCAGTCTTGTCTTGTCTTTTTTATGAGCCTCTTTTTCTAAGAATTCTTACAGAAGAAAAAGGAAACACTATTGCGACATATACCTTCTCTATTTTACAGTACAATTAAATGTAAAAACTGTTTACTATTTATTTTTGGTTAAATATATTCAGTCCCATAACTTAAAAGATTCCTGGATGCATTGCTATTGAATATTATTTTCAAAATGAATAGTTTTTATCTCGTAGATTATTTAAAGCTTGACTTTAATAGCTATTTTGATCAGAATCCGTATTTTAAATTTTTAAATGTCTGGCAATAGCACGTCAAAATTTATAAAATTAAGGGTATTACTA
The DNA here is from genome assembly GCA_004027835.1 of Alouatta palliata. Taxonomy (NCBI): domain Eukaryota; kingdom Metazoa; phylum Chordata; class Mammalia; order Primates; family Atelidae; genus Alouatta; species Alouatta palliata. The sequence continues at coordinate 1,612 of PVKV010029450.1, read as the reverse complement.
TCAATATATAAATGATATATCAATATAGAAAAATTATATGAGATTGGATTTGAAACATGCTGCTAAAAAGAATAGCTGAGAACACCAGTCTTTGTGTGTGGGTGTGGTTTTACCTGTCACATATTATTAAGAAAATAATTGTTTATTTTTGGTTTATTTTGCCTTTATACACTTAGTTTACTTAATAAGTCAAGTCAATCTCTGTGAATAAGGTAAATAAGATTAATCTGGGGCCTTTAAAAAAACATGCTACTAGTTATATTGATAGTTTTCATTTATAATCCATACTGTAGGTTGCTTTGCTTCTGCAGCACCTGTAAATGATCTGCGCTTCACCTGTTTTTTCCAACTATTTCCTGGACATTTCCTTTTTGGGTGTCTTGTTGACATTTGAAACACAATATATTCCAAACAGACCTTCCTCCAAAGACCTCTCCTTTTACATTTCATATCTCAGGTGAGGGAAAGTTATCCTACTGCAAACAAAGTAAAACATCTAAGAACCATTCTCAGCTAAAATAAAACAAAACAAAAACAAACAAAAAACCCTAATACATGGCTGAACTCGGTGGCTCATGCCTGTAATCCCAGCACTTTGGGAGGCCGAGGAGGGCAGATCACTTGAGGTCAGGAGTTCCAGACCAGTGTGGCTGACATAATAAAAACCTGTCTCTACTGAAAATACAAATGTTAGCTGGATGTGATGGCGGGTGCCTGTAATCCCAGCTACTCAGGAGGCTGAGGCAGGAGAATCACTTAAACCTGGGAGGCAGAGGTTGCGCTGAGCCGAGATCACCACCATTGCACTCCAGCCTGGCAACAGAGTGAGATTCCGTCAAAAACAAAACTAAACTAAACTAATACATAAACTAAACAATACTAAACTAAACTAATACTTACAGTTATGCAATTAAAATGGCATTTTATCCAATTTATAAGCCTTCACCTAAATGGCAAATTCTCAGTGAAAATCTTCCCCAATTTTAAAATTTGAATTGATAAATTCCTTTTTTTATTTTTTATTTTTTTTATTTTTTTTATTGCATTTTAGGTTTGGGGGTACATGTGAAGAACATGCAAGATTGTTGCATAGGTACACACATGGCAGTGTGATTTGCTGCCTTCCTCCCCATCACCTAAATCTGGCATTTCTCCCCATGCTATCCCTCCCCAACTCTCCACCCCCTGCTGTCCCTCCCCTTTTTCCCCCCAACAGACCCCAGTGTGAGATGCTCCCCTCCCTGTGTCCATGTGTTCTCATTGTTCAGCACCTGCCTATGAGTGAGAATATGCGGTGTTTGATTTTCTGTTCTTGTGTCAGTTTGCTGAGAATGATGGTTTCCAGGTTTATCCATGTCCCTACAAATGACGCAAACTCATCATTTTTGATGGCTGCATAATATTCCATGGTGTATGTGGAGAAATAGGAACGCTTTTACACTGTTGGTGGGAGTGTAAATTAGTTCAACCATTGTGGAAGACAGTGTGGCGATTCCTCAAGGACCTAGAAATAGAAATTCCATTTGACCCAGCAATCCCATTACTGGGTATATATCCAAAGGACTATAAATCATTCTACTATAAGGACACATGCACACGAATGTTCATTGCA
>PVKV010029449.1:0-23567 GCA_004027835.1 Alouatta palliata | reverse complement strand
CGGCGTTTCCCGCCCGTGTCTCCCGTTCCCTCCCCGCTCCCCGCGGGAGGCGGCGCCCGTCTCCGACTCTCAGGCCGCGTTCGCGCCTCGCGGGAGGTCTCCCCGGCCGGGCCGTGCTCGGGCCGCTTCCCGCGCTGGCTGAGGAAACGTGGCGCCGGGGCCCCGCGGGCTTCCGAGGAGCGCGGCGGGCACGAGGCCACGGCGGAGGAGACGGTGGAGCTCGGGCTCCCAGGCGGTGGCCGAGGGCCCCGGGGAGCCGACGCGCGTCCTGGGGGGCGCTAGGGGAGAGAGCCACGGAGGAACAGGCGCCGCGTCCCTCCCGCCTCAGCCACAGGCGTGGGGCCGCCTTCCCGGTCCCGCAGCCGCTCCGAGCCCCCCGGGGCTGTGTGGCTTCCTTCCTGCGGGGGTCCCCGGGAGGGGCCCAGCCGAACCCGCGAGCGCGCCCCAGACCCGCCGGCGCCTCCCCTCGCCCCTGCATGAGGCTCACCGCCTCTCCCAGACCCGGCGGGGACTCCCCGCCCTTCCTGCCGCGCTGACCGGGCCTCTGCCCGCCGGCCACTCTGCTCTCAGGACGGAGCCCACGTCCCCGCCTCGGGCTGCACGGTGACTCTCCCCTGCTGCCACGAAGGGAGCTTTAAACGTGTGGAGGCTGGACCCTGCCTGGCCCGGCTGGACCCCACTCCCTGGGAGACACAGGCATCAGATGCCAGGGTCATGGTGGAGGGGACCACCCCCGAGTCCCGTGACATCACGGTGAGGAGACCACTCGCGAATCTGGTGACGCCAAGTGAGAAGACCACCTGCCCCCCCCCAGTGCAGTGACGTCACAGTGGAGACGAACACCCCTCAAGCCCAGTGGAGGACACCACTCGCCCCCACCTCCCCACAGCCTGGTGACTTCATGGTGACCTCCCCAACCCAGGTGACAGTCACAGTGGAGAAGACTGCCCCCGAGCTTGGTGACGTCACGGTGAAGGTGATCACCTGTGAGCCTGGTGACATCTCAGTGGAGGAGACTACCCCTGAGTCTGGTGATGTTACTGGTGGAGGAGACCACCTGCAACCCTGTCGATGTCTCAGTGGCGACTACCCCCAAACCTGGTGATGTCATGTGTAGGAGACCAGTCGCCCCCATCCTCCCACAGCCCGGTGACTTCATGGTGGAGGACACCACCCCGAGGCAGGTGACAGTCACAGTGGAGGAGACCACCACGAGCCTGGTGACAGTCATAGTGGAGGACACCACCCTGAGCGAGGTGACAGTCACAATGGAGGAGACCACCACGAGCCTGGTGACATAGTGGAGGACACCACCCTGAGCGAGGTGACAGTCGCAGTGGAGGACACCACCCCGAGGCAGGTGACAGTCACAGTGGAGGAGACTACCAGGAGCCTTGTGACATAGTGGAGGACACCACCCTGAGCGAGGTGACAGTCACAGTGGAGGACACCATCCCGAGTCCAGTGCCAGTCACAGTGGAGGAGACCACCCCGAGCCCAGTGACAGTCACAGTGGAAGAGATCACCCCCTGAACCCAGGTGCATCTGAGCCCAGGCACTAGATGGGGTCCCCAGGGGGCCGTGTTTTAAAATCGGTTTATTTACTGTCTCATCTATAAATTATTTTTTAATTCTAGTAAGACAGCCTGCTCAAAAAGAGTTCTGGAGACAGACGGTGGTGGTGTCTGCATGTAGGAATTTATTTAATGCCACTGCACTGTACACTTAAAAATGGTTAAGACGGTCCATTTTTTGTTACCTATATTTGCCACAATAAAAAATCTGGAGAAAAAGTAAACGCTGACCTTTCAAACATGCTAGCTGGTCCTGAGGACGTGCGTTTCGTGTTAACAAGGCATAAAGTAACTTCAGAGCATGAAATTAATGGCCAAAAGATGTGGTCATTAATTTATGATTTGGGATAAATGAACCTCATTTCTTCAACTGTATAGTGGAGATTAAAAATAACCTAGTCCTCTAGGATGTGGGGACAAATAAATGTTTGCTTTGGTAACTGCAAATTGTGAATAAATGTCACCGTATGGTTAAAAGACAGCAGCAGTTCATCTGGTCAGCACACCACCACCAGGCTCCTTCATGGCAGAAACCCAACATCTGGTCAGCACCAACCTCCCTCATGGCAGAAACCCAAGTCTGTGTAGCCTCATTTCTGAACAACAGACAGGACATTAGCCCAGGAAACACGGGATCCTGAAAACAGGTATTTGCTCATGGTGGAATTTGGAGAGGCACAACATACTCAGAGGGTACCTGTTCCCAGTCTTCAAGGCCGTCCATTAATAAGCATTTGAGATTTGTTTGTTCTCCAGTTTTCCACGTACCTGTGTGTACAGTAAAGTGTCAGGAACTCCAGCCTCCTCCACTGCTCCACAGCGCGGAGGAGACTGCCGGACACATTTGCTCTCTGTGAGGCTAAGGGCTCCCCTCACGCTGTACCACCCATCACAGGCAAACTGTGTTTGTGGAGCTGGGTCCCCTTTGGTCACAGGAACAGCCAGACTTCCTGGGGCAGGGCTCAGAAGGCGGGAGACAGGCAGGGGCAGCCAGCAAGGAAGGAACCAAGGCAAGGTCCCAGGAGACGCCCGGGAGGAGACAGCCTGAGCGGAGGAGAGGCAGGGAGGCTGGTGGGCACCCTGAGCCTTCACGTCCCCTCCACTGGTGGGCAGTGTCTGCCTAGGACCTCCTAACGTTGCACCCAGGAGTCCAGTGGGCAAGGGCGTGGGGAGGGAGCATGTGGATGGGTGTCTAATCCACACGCTAGCAAGTGATGTTGGTGCCACCATAATGGGGGCACGGGCTGTGGCTGTCCCTTCTGAACCCGCTCATGCTGCGGCACCTGCCTCAGAGCATCTGCAAGCCACCCCGGCCCCAGCACCTTGACATCCCTCCCCACAAGGAGCTGCAAGTCCGTGGCCCCCCGGCTTGCCTGGGCCACAGGTTTTTCATAGGAATGGGGATCTTCATAGCACCTCGCAGGCCTGCTGTCCTGGAGGCCACTGAGACCATCGCTGCAAGGCAGGGCAAGGTGCACCGCCGGCTCAGTGCCGCTGTGTGGTGGTAACAGGATGACACCCGGGGTTTGGTTTTTGTTTCTCTGACTTCCTATCCTTTCAGGATGGAGGCTCCTGAACCTGCTGTGGTGGCCAGAGGCTTGGGGAAGGAGTGCAGGGACCTAACCCAACTGACCAGCTCAGACCTGGGAGCCTCAGGTGGGTAGGGCAGGCCGGGGCTGGGGAGGCTCCGCCTTTGACCAGGAGGAGGCCTGTGGCAGAGACGCCTCAGGGGTAGGGTTTCCTGGCCTGTTTATCTCCAGGATAGTACCAAGGCCAGTGTCCCTTTTAGAGAAGCTGGAAGAAGCATTCCTAGGTGAAAGTTTGGACAACAGTACCTGCCCGGGCGGCCTGGCTCTGCCCCTGCTTAAGCCCCCAGGGCCCTGAGTACCTGACCGCTGAGTCACCGCTGCAGAGCCACATTCCACAGGCACGTACACGGCGCCAAACACCTGGCTCCGGACCTGCCTGCTCAGGCGCTGTGCCTGGGCATCTACGTGCCTGGAGGGCAGGAGGCCTGCTGGGTGTGCACAGGATCCCATCGGCACACTCGATATACATGTGCCCACACCCTGCAGGCGCGTGGACAGGCGGGTCATGGCCCCGTGGCAGGAGCACACCCGGAGCTCACATGGTGCTTTAACTTTCCGCAGCACTCTCATGTGACTGTCCACAATGTCATCCTCCATCCCGGTGCTCTCAGCCAGGCTCTTCACCTGCACTGGTGGTGGCGCCTCTGCAAACCCAGTGCTAGGCAAGATAGATCATTGTCTTTTATCCTTGGAGGAAATGAGGCTCAGAGTGTCAGCAACACTCTCAGGCCACACAGCTGAGGTGTGTCACCCAGGCATGAGTGCTGACCCTGGGTCCACTCTGGGCACTTCACGCCAGCTCCTTCCCAGCCAGACCTCTATACATAAGTTTTAACTGTCTAGGCATCTATTTTAAGAAATGGGAGGATATATCTGCTTTAAGGAGCCATCCACGAGTATCCATGCCTGTCCTAGCAGGCAAATTGAAGGAGGAAGTATCTTTCCCTCAGAGGAGCCTTGCTGAACTCACCATGTGCAGTAAGGCAGCTTACATCAAAGCGCATTTCACAGTTTTACCAGGAACTCTCATGTCCATTACCACTTGAACCTAAGATTGGATGTGGCCTTTCCTAGGACAGACTGGACAGGTGGGTAGCTTACGTTCTGCTTGCATTCCAAGCACGTTACTGTTCATCACTCAGCTGCAGCTGCCTTTGTTATAGGCCCTTGACAGAGTCACATACGTGAAATGGGCTGAATTTTGCTAAACTTTTATTGTGTACCTGGGGTTTGCCTCAGTCAACACTTTTTGTAGAAGACCTGGATTGAGACAGAAAGTTGACATTGTACAAACTCAGTTTATATTTCCTTTTCAATTTGGATATTGTTATTGGTTGTCACATGTACTCACACATGAATAAAATGTGGACTCATTAGGTCAGGAGGAAGGACACATTTGGGGGAGGAGAGGCTGTAACCAAGGCAGTAGGAAGCCCAGACCTCCCCCAGGACCCCGGCGAGTCAGAGATGGGGAGAAGTCGGGGGTAGGGGAGTTGGTGGGGGCGCAGCCTTGCTGAGTGGGAGGCAGGGAGACAGAGAAGGAGATGGAGACAGGATACAGACAGAGGTGGACACAGGCTGAGATGGACAGAAACAGAGGCAGAGATGGAATCAGACAGAGATGGAGAGACACAGAGAGACGGAGAGAGACAGAGATGAAGAGATGGAAACAGAGACAGAGATGGAGAGACACAGAGAGACGGAGAGAGACAGAGATGAAGAGATGGAGACAGAGACAGAGATGGAGAGACAGATGAAGAGATACAGAGACAGACACAGAGATGAAGACAGACAGAGAGACAGATGAAGAGACACAGAGACATGGGGAGAGACAGATGAAGAGATACAGAAACAGATGAAGAGAGACAGAAATAGAGACAGAGACAGAAAGACAGAGTGAGACAGAGATGGGGAGAGAGAGACAGAGACGGAGACCGAGATGGTGATGGAGAGATAGAGACAGAGAGACAGGAATGGAGAGAGACAGGGGGAGATGGAGACAGACAGGTTGGGACAGTGCAAGCCAGCATGTGCCACTCCAGGGCTGGGTGGTATGGCACGTCGGGCTGTGCATTGCTTTCCCAGAGCGCACGGCTGCCTGGGGGATACAAGACCAGGAAGAAGCCTCCTGGTTGCCCCCAGGCCACCTGTGGGAAGGCGGAGGTGACTTCAAAACAGAGAAGACACCAGAGAGGCTGCTCCCGGCCATCAGAGCCGAGCACAGGTGTGGAGCCTCGAAATGGCCTCAACTCCAAGGGACTTTTGGAGCAAGCCTAGCAGCGAAGCCAGGTGGTGGGTGGGGTTTGTCCCCCAGAGCCAGAACTTTCAACCATGAAAACCCAGGCTCCCCAAGACTTCTGATCAGCACACGCTCCTTTAACTGGGAATTTGTTCATATTTCAAGTGAACTGTTGCTCAACACTCTATTTTAGGCTTAGATGAATAAAGGCCTGGCATGCCTGACAGTGACGAAGGAGGCCTAGGAGCTGGAGACTTCTGTGTCCCCAGGCAAAAGCAGGAGGTGTCAGGTGCTGGGAGGAGGTCCTGGGCCTCTGTGTCCGGCTCACGCAGGAGGCTGGATGTGGAAGAGAAGCAGCCGCCTGGCGTTGAGGGCAGCCCAACGACGGCCCACCTCTGCCGCAGCCCTGCCCACCTGCTCCTTGCCCTGCATCTGTCTCAACCCACAGCCATTTTCCTGCTGTAAATTCCACACGGCCTTGAAACTCAGTCGTACATTGGAATCTCTTGTAGACATTTTAAAAAATGCTCACACCTGGGCATCTCCAGAAATTTAGGTCTCATTGGTATGGGCTGGAGTCCAGGCCCTGTTAAAGCCCCAGGTAATCCTGACACAGCCAGGTGGGGGCCAACACAGGTGGAATCCCTCCTTCATGATCTCCCAGCAGCTGCTTGAACCACCCCAACGATCACCTCCAAAATAGCAACGAGGAAACGCCGACCTGCACCTGAGGTCCTTCTGTACCGCAGCCGCCAAGCTGGTGCACGCCCCTGTCACTTGCTTGGAAAACACTTCCACACCTGGCTTCCACATCCCCTCCTGGGAGGCTTCGCAGAGCCTCCAGTGAGTCTGCAGGGCCCAGCACTGCACCGCCTGAAGTCACAGAGAGACCTACGTTTCAGGGCGTGCGTGCCGTGCCTGCCCTCTGGGCAATGGCGTTCTGAGCTCCTCACTGCAGAGGCTGCCGTGGTCTCTGCTTCCACGTGGGCGCTGGCCATCACACAGCAAGGTGTGAGTGAGGGACCCACTCTCAGTGCACCATGCCTGACTGTCCAACACACACAAGGACTCACGGCACACACACGTGTCTACACATGTCCACACAGTCCATATGCACACACACACACACACAGTACACGGTCACATGTGTGCATAAGTACAATGCACACATCCACATGCCTGCACATGTTCACAAGTGAAGACGTGTTTGCATGTATATTCATACACCTGCACACCCTCCCGACCACCATTATCACCACCGTGTCTCTCATGGTAATGAGACGGTCAGGGTAAGAATTTCTGGATCCCACGTATGATATCCTAAAGCAAAATGCCTTTACACCCTCTCCCTGAGAGAAGACCCAGCAGCCATGGGAAGTGAGCTTCTCCGACAAGGGGCATCAGGTGGTCAGCCCAGTGCTCCTCTGGCTTCCTGGTTCCTCCTCGCCTGAAGACAGGGCTGAGAGGTGCTGATAAAATGAGCCACTGTGGCGATGCCTGGGGTGACTGCGGTGGGGCCTGTGGGGGCTGCAGCCCTGCTGTCCTGGAGCTGCCGTGGCGATGCCGGAGGTTACTGAGGTGACTGGGGTGGGGGCTGTGGGGGCTGCGACTCTGCTATCCTGGATCTGCCGAGGCAATGCCTGTGGTGACTGGGGTGACTGGGGTGACTGGGGTGGTGGCTGTGGGGGCTGCGGCCCTGCTGTCCTGGAGCCGCTCCTTCTCCTCCCGCAGCACTCCCGGATTCTCCTGGAGGCCTGAGCCTTCCTCCCCAGGGCAACCCTGGGCTCTGCCACCTAAGCCGACCCAGAACCCAACCTCCCTCCCACTGCAGCCTGAGGGCAGGGACCAGGGCAAGGCATCTCCTGCAGCCCTGGCGCCTCAGCAGCCTCATTTCCGGGAACTTGCCAGCACATTTGCTGGCCTGTTTTGTGGTGTGGCAACAGCTTCAAATCCCAGCAGCCTGAGTGGCCCGGTAAATATTTACACAAACCTGGGGCTGGCAGGCCCTCTCCTTTGTGGGGCTGCCCTGCTGAAAGGGAGGGGAGCCAGGGCATCCCAGGTCCTGCTCAGCACAGATGGCACAAGCAGCAGGCAGCTCTCGCCAGGATGCCTCCGGCAAGAGCTGCTGCTGCTGCCGGCTGGGGCTCTGTGGTTCTGTGTCTGGAAATGTGGGATAGGAACAACGTCCCTGAGGTCTCCCGAGAACAGCAAGGACTGTCTTCTTTTTTGTGCTCTTCATAAACACACAGGCAGCCCTCTAAAGTCCTCATAATGCTCCAGATTTGGGCAGCCGCCTTCCAGCTGGGCTCTGGTGCTCTGGAAATCAGAAACAGGTTTCTTCTGTGGTTCATTCTGTCCCATTTCTAAGCTGTTTATTGTTATGCTTATTAACAAATCACGTCATCATTGCCGGTCATAGTAAGCCTATAAAATTGCATTTAGGGGCATGTCCACTGAGGCATTTCCAGAATGGAGATAGGGGCCAGGGAGGCCAAAGTTCTCAGCCTTTGGCAAAGGCAGCCATGAGTCAGTCATGACTTAGGGTGATGAGCTCCTGGCGTCACAGGAGACCTCAGGCCACAGTCACCGGGTGTCATCAGGCATCTGGCCTGTGTGCTCCCATCCAACCAGCCCGAGCTATGAGCTCATCACAACCAGCAGCGCGAAACCATAGAGGATCAGCACCCACGTCCTCTACACCCAACAGGGACAGCTCACAGCATCGGGGTTCAGTGGAAACCAGATGTGTGGGAGAGGCGGGAGAGGGCGTGGGTGATGTCTGCTGCTTCTCCAGTGAATAAGGCAGCTGGAGCTAGGACTAAATTTGTAAGGGAATGTTTGGACTAGAGGACCCACCATTTCTGTGCTCTCTACCTCTCCCCATACCCCAAATATCCAACAAGGATACAGAGCCCAGGAGAAAGCCGGGCTCAGGGAGGAGGTGCAAAGGGCGGGTCACACACCTGCTGGTGGAAAGCTGGGCAGGAGCCCTGTGCGGCCATGACGTCAGCACAGAAAGGCCCCTGGACCTCAGCCTGTCCCCACTGCATAGCAGACAAGAAGCAGCAACCCAGAGCTGGCCCCATATTAGGGGTCAGAGTCCAAGTGTGGCTCCCATGTCCTGGGGCAGCTCATGGCACTAGCCAGAAAAGCCCGGCCGGGGGATCCGGGGCTCATGAGACAAGAGACATTTGCTTCCTCCCTTGGACTCTGCCTTCTAGGAACAGGGTGGACTGGAGAGGGGCGAAAGAGTAGGAACGGAGAGCAGTGAAGGCATCTCCACCCAGGGGCACAGCACACATCCAGGGCCCTGCCTGCACGCTGTTTCTTCCTCACTTCCCATTCCCTAGAACAAGTGTCCAGGGGAAGAAAGATAAAAAGAGATGCTGCTCCTGCTGCTCGTGCTTCCCACTTCCAGAGTCTGTGCACGGCGGGCTGCTGGCAGGGCCTCATCACCCTGGCACACTCCGGTTCATCTCTGCTGCCCCGTCTGGACCTGTGAGCCAGCCTGCATCCAGGACCCCAACCTTTCCCTCTCCATAAACAAGTCAGTGCACATTCATGACCCCAGCCCATAAAGAACAGGGGCTTTCGGTCTCTCAGGACTCAAATGTTTAAAATGCACAGAAAGAGACAGAGTGCTCAGGGCCTCCCTGCTGCAAGCATGCAGCAGCAGCTGCCGTGACTGACTTGGGCACCACACTTCAGCTATGTGGCTCCACACAGTACAAGATTGGGCCAAACAGTCATCAGGTCCCACAGACACAGCACAGAGGCGTTACCTACATCACAAACCCACAGGTTCTCATGGACAAATGTCTAAGCTACTGATGCTGCACGAAGCTCAAACACAGAAGACATCCTTCAGATCATCAGAGGCCACGTCCACTAGACACACAATTCCCTCTGCAGGAGTCAGACCCCCAGTCATGCAGCCTGCTGGGAGGGTTCCTCCGGAGCCCAAGTCAGACCCGGGACCACCAGCAGCTGACTTCTGGAGCATCTGCCACCAGTTCCATCCTCCTCTGGTCCTGTAACTTCCCAACTTCCTGTGAATATCTGCACCAGATGTTCCATCAGCACTTAAAATATTTCAACACTTGATCGAATTCCCCCTAATCCCACTTCTTCCCCTGGGTGCCCTGATTTGATGCTGGAACCACGGTAGCCAGAACCAAACTTTGGGCTCTTCTCACTCTCATGCTCCCATGCAAACCACTGTGAAGTCAGGTCATTGCTCTCTCTGAACTGTCTCCTACAATCACCCCTTTTCCCTTTTTTCACCCTTAACTCTCAAGGGAACCCCTCATCCCAATTTTGGCCACTCTGCCTGGCACATCCTCACCCATGATCCTTCCTGAACTGCAGAGCTTTCATACCCTGCTCAAGTATTCAGCACAGAGACATTCTCTCCTCCTGGGTGTGGAGCCCACCAGTACCAGGCTGAGCATTGAGTGTACCTCCACAGCACCCTTCCCTCTTGGGCCTCAGACAAACCAAGTCCTCCCACCTGCCACCTGTCCCTGCCTTTATTCCAGGCCCTTTGCTCAAAACAGTCAAAGTGACCTGTCTTCTAGGCCCAGCCCACATCAGACAGGCTCTTTCCCAGACCCAGCCCACACTATTTCCTGCTTACCTTCTCTGTGAGGCCAAGCCTGTGGGAAGTAACCTCTTTCAACCTGATCAGCTGCCTCCCACTGCTGCAATCTGTGTGCATGGCCGTTGACCCTTCCAGACAGTGATGTCCACCCTGATTGGAACAGCACATGATTAATACTGAATTGAATGAATGAACTTATCAATTTTAGGCAACTCTAACTGCTACAAAGTTCTTCCTTCCCTCTTATTAAATTTAGCCTCCTCTGACCTCCTCCAGTGTTCTCCTTGTGGTTTGGAAGCGCGTGGAATAAGTGAGATCTCTCCTCTGCCTGAGAAACCCCCACCCTTGGCAGCAGCTGTGAGGACCGACCTGGGTCAGTTGTGCTGACAATGCAGCATCCCTGTCTGTGCACCCACCTGCTAACCCCTTCTTTGCAGAATGTGTGGTGGCGACCCGTGTGTTTACATCTTGGTTGGTGCATGAAACCCATGAAAACCTCTATGTGCAAGTGAGAAGCAAATTTCAGTAGCAAGAGCTGCTCTTGAACCAGCAAGACTATGACTCTGTATTTCATGCAGAAGAGACCTGGAGTCATACAGACCAAAGCAGCCACCCACAAGCTGCACTCCCTCAGATGGAATCCTACATGGCTGTGTTCCAGTGCCCCGTGTCATGCCCAGTCATGGTTCCTAAAACCTTTTTACAGTTTTCACAGAGAGACGCAATCATAGCTGCTTTCAGAAGCAGATCAATGGGAGTTGTTCTGAGGGCTTTAGAAGTCGAGTTAACAACTCACACCCACTGAAACCCTCAGGAAAGAATGCTGAGCATTTAGAAAACACAGCCTTGCTGCCCCAGCGACGTGAACAGCACTGTAGGTGGACCAGGAGCAGGAAGGGCTAAGGGAAAGTTCCAGAGGGTGTGGAGGCCTTCCTAGAGCAGAAGACCCAGGCTCTATCTCCATGGGAGGTCTTCCTAGAGGTGGCAGCTTAGGCTGTATCTAGATGGGAGGCCTTCCTAGAGCAGATGGCCCAGGCTCTGTCTCCACGGGGTGATGGTGTGGAGGCCTTCCTAGAGCAGGTGGCCCAGGCAGTATCTCCACGGGGTGATGGTGTGGAGGCCTTCCTAGAGCAGATGGCCCAGGCACTATCTCCACGGGGTGATGGTGTGGAGGCCTTCCTAGGGCAGGCGGCCCAGGCTCTATCTCCATGGGGTGATGGTGTGGAGGCCTTCCTAGAGCAGGTGGCCCAGGCAGTATCTCCACGGGGTGATGGTGTGGAGGCCTTCCTAGAGCAGGTGGTCCAGGCGCTATCTCCGTGGGAGGCTCTCCTAGAGATGGCGGCCTAGGCCATATTTAGATGGGAGGCCTTCCTAGAGCAGGAGGCCCAGGCTCTATCTCCATGGGGGATGCTTCCTAGAGCTGGCGGCGTGGGCTCCAGATCTCCTTCTCTACAAGCTGCCTCCTCACAGCATCTCTGGCTTTTTAGGGGCCAGCCCATGGCAGGCAGCTCATCTCCTCTGATTCTCCTCGGCAGCTGCTGCAGCCACAGTGGACTGCAGGGCAGGAGGGAGCTCCGGAGCCCGGTGGTGATGGCTTCAAGGCCCTGCTGTCTGCTCAGAGCAACCTAGGCAACCTTCTCGTCTCCTGAGAGGAGGGCTCTCCTTTCCCTCGGCCTCAGCTTCGTCCTTGGCAATCTGCCATCACGCACCATCTGTAATAAAAGCTTCCATCTTTACGGCTGGTGGGATCCCCCACGGGGGCCCTCAGAACCCTGGGGGAGACAGAGCCCAGGGCATGCCGGCTAGACTTGTCTGTGATGCCTTGATGCTGGGGATGCGTCTCTGGGCCCTGCTGTGGGAGTCCACGGCCCCCTCGGACGGGGCAGGAGGCATTTGACCCCATAACTTCAGGGAGCCAGGCCTCAGGAGCTAGGGGTGAGCAGCACTGTGATTCTCTGACAGGCCTTTCTGGATCATGGCTTATGGCCAAAGTTAGCCTGACCCTTGTTTTTATACGGCCTGTAGATCAAGAATAATTTTTATCTTTGTAAATGACTGAAGGAAAAACAAAAGCAAAAGATCGGTCTTTTATGACACACGGAAAGGGTATGGAATTCACGGGGCAGGGCTCTAAAGCTGTGTGGAGCCCAGGGAACCCGCTGGCCTTGGGTGGCCTGTGGCTGCCTTTGCTCTATGATCATGGCCATGGCAGAGGCCATGGGCCCACAAAGGTGGAAGCTTGCACTGCGTGGCCCCAAGAAGAAAACAAGGGTCCGTGCGGGAGCCCTGGGTCAGCTTTTCACAGGCTACGGAAGAGCCTAGGAGTGGGGCGGGAGCAAGCTTTGCCATGTTCACAACCCACCAAGCTGAGACACTGCCACGCAGATGACAGCGGCAAGATGGGAAGTGAGCACCGGGGCCCAGGGCTTCGTCTCTGCTAAGTCGCCCACTCTGTGGAACTTTGTTCCAGCAGTTGGACCTGGCTTTGTCTTGACACATGAGCCAGGTGATGGGCAAACGTGGAGGCTGAGAGTGAGGCTGATGAGAGCTCAGCTGGGAGAAGGAGACCCCATCGCAGAGGGCACACCTGTGGCCACGGGCAGGGCACTAAATCGGGCCAAGGTGCTAACAGATGGGACAGTTTGACCATGTAGAAGTCGCCGGAAGAAAAGGGCAGCCCATGCCTTCTGCTCTGCCTCGGCAGGGAGACAGGGACTGGCAGCAGATGGACCTCCAGGGACGTCCGACTGGAAACCTCTCACAGTGCCGGAGGCCCATAGCAGCAGACTGTGCCTCCACCCCGTTCCCATGCACTCACCCTGGCAGCTGCGGCTGGTGAGGCCGTGGCCCTGACTCTACAATGCTGCAGCCTCAGGCCTCTACTGCCATCTCACCACACTCCACATAGGGAGCTAAGGCCCACTCTCTCATCCAAGGTCACAGACCAGATCCCCAGAAGAGGAGGCCTGGAAGTTGGGCCTGGCTGCTCCGTCCAAGGGTCTTTGCCAGGGAGATGCGTAGCCCTCCTGGGGGGCCCCACTTGCCTCTCCTGACCTGGTCTTCCTAGTGCAGCTGTGATCTCAGAGCCCTCTGCACCCAAATCACCTCCAAGAATCAAAATTGAAATTGGGGAAGAAAGTTTGCACACTTCTGAGGGAAAGATCCCTCCCTCTAGCTTCCAGACGTGTAGCCGACCCTGCCCAAGGGCTCCTGGAGAGAGGCAGGAGGGAAGAGGCATTCGGACGCAGGGTCTCTTGCTGCACCTAAAGGCTCTGACTCCAAATACAGTCTCACTGGAAGCTGGGACTTTGGCATAGGACTGGAGGCGCCATTCAGTCCACAAGGTCTGTGGCACGTAGGGAGGGTGAGGTCCAGGAGCAGGCAGAGGCTTGGGCCCAGGTGACAAATTTTCTCAGCCTGTCGGCCAGGGATACAGCTTTAAACAAAGAAGGCCAGCCAAGAGTCTGGCTGCTGGCACATATCGCCATGCTGGAGATGTAACACGCCATCTCACCATGGCGTCTGCCACGGAGAACACTTGCCTTGACACGTGACCAGGTGGTGGGCACAGGCTGGAAACGTGGAGGCTGAGAGGTTGGGGTTGGCCAGGCCCTCACCTGCCTGCTGGGGCTTTTCCCCCATGGGCTCTCTTCAGAGCCATAACCTCTTGTGATGGATAGTGAAAGTTCATTGACTTTTAGTGGTGTGTGAAAACAAACACATCTTAAGTAATAAATAATGTATTTAAAGTTATCTGTGGTTGACGTATGTATTACAAGGTTCATTTACATGTGGTCTTTAAAAATAGTCCTATGATTTCCTCATTTGGCAAGCGTTGTATGCACTTTCCTCTGCTTTCAAAGTAAATGTAAGAAAAACCCATGACTTGTCAATACATTTGAAACAAACTACTATATTCTGTTTTGTTTAAGGACTGAGTGTATGTTTAAAAAGGAAATTACTTTCATGTAATATGTCTCCAAACGACTTTTATGATCCAAAGTTTAGAATATTTCTATTCAGAGGTTTAAATATCCGCTTTCCTAGAGATCATATTCTGTTCCCAAATGGTGTGAGGGACTTTGAGACATGTCTGAAGCTCTTTGCAAAGAGCACATGGATGGTGTGACAGCTGATACTTACCATCAGCACAAGGCGGAGTGACTACAACCACCCTTCTATTTCCCTTTTTGTCCATGGGATGTGAGGGACGTCTTGACATGTTCTGCAGGCATCTTGCTAAATGATTGACGTGTTATGTAGGCATCTTAGTAAATGATTGACATGTTGTGTAGGCATCTTGCTAAATGATTGACACGTTACGTAGGCATCTTGCTAAATGGATGCAGCTTAGAGACATTGTGAGAGTCATTTGCAGAACTGCTGCGATTCTTTTTAGTACTTCTCTCAGCTTCCTCATAGCCACTGTCAATTTACATGGAATAATTTATGATTATGAGGAATAAAAGTAAAATTCTAAGTTCCCCAACCAACTGAAATAACCCCCCCTTGGCCATAGGGACCCCCAAGAAACCTTGCAAACTGAGTTTGCAGCCGTGACAGGGTGAGAGGTCAGACATGTTTCGCGATCCCCTCCCTCACTAAGTACCATTAGGCTTTCTTCCCTGAGGGCTACACAGAATCCAGCCCCTGCAAAAGAGACCACGCTGGTCTCAACCAACCTGATGTCACCCCTCTCTTTTCTGATTTTGGCATGAACACTGACCAGCACTCCTTTCTGATGGGAGAGCACTGACCACAGACTGTGAGCTCTGCTGGGCCATGGAGGAAGCACAGCGTGGCTTTTACTGTCCTCTGCTTCACGTTTCAACATCACATTTCCCCTCCTCTCTGCCCTAGTAGAGGTTTTCCATGAGGGCTCCACCCCTGCAGCAGACTGCTGCCTGGACACCCAGGAGTTTCTGTACATCCTCTGAAATCTAGGCAGGAGCTCTCAAGCCTTAGCTCTCGCCCTCTGCGCACCCACAGGCTTAACACCACGTGGAAGCTGCCAAGGATTACAGGTTGGACTTTCTGGAGCAGTGGTGTACCTGGGGCCTTTTCAGCCATGGCTGGAGCTGGAGCATCTGGGACACAAGAATCATGTCCCGAGAATGTGCAAGGTGGTGGCGTCTTGGGCCTGACCCACAAAATCATTCTCTCCCCAGGCCTCTGAGCCTGTGATGAGGGGTGCTGCCATGAAGGTCTCTGAAATGCCTTTGCAGCATTCTCCCCATCTTCTTGGCTATCAACATTTGGCTCTTCTTTACTTATGCAAATTTCTGCAGCCAGCTTGAATTCTTTCTTAGAAAATGGGTTTTTCTTTTCTACCACATGGCCAGGCTGCAAATTTTCCAAAATGTGATGCTTTGCTTTTCCTTTAAATTTAAGTTCCAATTTCAGATCATTTCTTTGTTTATGCAAATGAGCATAGGCTTTTAGAAGCAGCCAGGTCAAATACTGAACACTTTGCTGCTTAGAAATTTCTTCCACTAGACACCCTAAAAAGTTCAAAGTTCCACAGATCCCTGGAGCAGGGGCACAATGCCTCCAGTCTCTTTGCCAAAGCATAGCAAGAGTGGTTTTACTCCAGTTCCCAACAAGTTCCTCAACTCCATCTGAGACCAACTCAGCCTGGACATCACTGTCCACATCACTATCAGCATTTTGGTCACAACAATTTAACAAATCTCTAGGAGGTTCCAAACTCACTCACCTTCCTGGCTGCTTCTGAGCCTTTCACACTCTTCCAACCTCTGCCCATTACCCAGGTCCAAAGCTGCTTCCACATTTCAGGTATCTTTATAGTTATGTCCCACTCCACTCCTGATACCAATTTTTGTATTATTCCATTCTCTCATTTCTATAAAGAACTACCTTATAAGGGTCACTTATAAAGAAAGGGGTTTAATTGGCTCAGTTTCACTGGCTGTACAGGTTTCTGCTTCTGAGGAGGCCTCAGGAAACTTACAGTTATGGCAGAAGTCAAAGGGGAAGCTGGTATCACTTATGAGGCCAGAGCAGAAGAAAAGAGAGAGCGAAGGGTGAGGTGCCACACACTTTACAACAACCAGATCTCATGAGAACTCAGTCACTATCACAAGAACAGCAAGGGGGAAGTCCACCCCCCTGAGCCAGTCACCTCCCACCAGGCCCCTCCTCCGACACTGGGGATTACAACTCGACATGAGGTTTGGGTGGGACATAAATCCACCTCATATCACACAGCCTGCCCCCACTAACACATGCACAGAAACTTCAGTCCCTTCCAGAACTTCTGAAGGTTCACAGAACATTCTGGGGAAACGTGTGCTTGTTTAATTTTTGTTAGAGTTTAATTCTGAGTTTGAAAGTCAGGTATTTTGAGTGCGAGGTGAAAGGAACACCTGGAAATTTTCTCAGCCTGCCCCATGTGCTCTGGGACATTCAAAATCTCCCAGGCATCTCCACCAAGAGCCCCAGCCTCACAGTATCCTCTGCTACTCCTTTATCCCTCCCCTCTGCCACAATGCCAGAGAATCATCTTTCAGCTCTTCTGGGTCATTTTCACCATTACTACCTGCCAGGGTCCCAGCGGGACGTCCCAGCTCCTGACCTAGCCCAGGACCTGCAGACCCCACCCAGACAGGTCTCCCAGGGACCGGGACCTGCAACCCCCATGCAGACACACCTCCCAGGGACCAGGGCCTGCAGCTCCCACACAGACACACCTCCCAGGGACCAGGGCCTGCAGCCCCCACACAGACACACCTCCCAGGGACCAGGGCCTGCAGCTCCCACCCAGACACACCTCCCAGGGACCAGGACTTGCAGCCTGTGCCCAGACACACCTTCCAGGGACCAGGACCAGCAGCCCCTGCCCAGAGCACACTTCCCAGGGGCTGCTCCTCTCACACCCACCCCTCAGCTCCTACTAAGGTTCAGTTTCGTTTTCGCAATTCTCTCACATGCCCACCCTCCAAGCTTTTCAATTTCCTAATTTTCCAGCAAACAAAACATTACAAAAAGCTTGTTTATCTTAGCTAAATATCTCAATTAAAACACTCCATTCCAAAAGCATGACCCAGAATCTGGCACCTTCATGGTAGCAGGAACCAGCTGGCGAGATGGTCTGTGCTCTGAGTGTCCACCCAGAGTCAGCTTCCGGCCGCTCCCGCACTGTCACGGGGTAGGGTGTGGGGTAAGGGGTACTCAAGCTGTTCCTGTGTGAACTGGACACCAGTGGGGGATGGGGACACCCACAGCACCCTCAGCCCTTGCCACTGGTGCTTTCCTGCAGATGGCCCTCAGGACAAGCCGGACATTCTGCTGTCCTGGGCACCTGGCACACTCGCATGTCCTTCCAGAGACCCGGAGTTTGGCTGTGCCCACTAGTTCAAATGTGAAAGCAGAAACTTCTGCATGTCTCTGCTTAGAAACTTGCTGAAAGGGTGAAGGTCAGTATTAAACACCTTCTCCATGTGAGACATAAATAAGGTAGGTCCCCGCTCTCAGGGCTGCTGAGGGGAGACAGGTCAGGAGGATGAGCGCTGCATAACTGCTGGGAAGGGAAGCGTTCCCTGGGAGGATGGCTGCAGTGAGGGCGAAGGTAAGATTAATCATCAGCACGTGGGTCCCACTTCCCCGCTGTGCCAAGGGTGTGCACGGACACCACCCTGACCACCAGGAAAGCCCAGCCTGAGCTCAACAGTGAGCTCAGTGTTGACTGTGGACAGGGCGCGCTCCTAAATCTGTGCGTGGCAGAGGGCTGGTCCTGGTGGCCTCCAACCTGGCAACATTTTACACGACCGTTGTACTCCTGAAAATAAGTTGGCAAGTTATCCTGTAGCAAATTTTCTGAGAGTGAAGGAATATTTTATAAAACACGATCACACAAGCCACTGTCCTTTATCACAAAAATCTGAATTCTTTGTTCCTACCCCAGAGGATGTGGACGGACGCGGTGGGTCTGACGGGGCACTCGGGTCACTGGACATCCACACACCGCACGAATTATTCCAGCTTGCGCATCAAGTGGAACCAGGAAGTGAACACCCTGGCTCGTGCCCTGTGCACCCGGTGTTCGTGAATCAGGAGACTGACCCTCGGAAAGATGTGGGGAGCTCACCTGCCGCCCCTTCCCCAGCCAGGCTCTGGAAATCCGTCCTTCAGTTTCTAGCTGAAGTGCAAACTATTCTGAATGATGTCACACATGTTCTTTTTCTTTTCTTTTTTTTTTTTTTTTTTTTTTTTTGGCCTTTTACCTTTAACTAATTTTAGTCTGACAGAAGAGTCACAAAAATAACACAGCCCTTCCTGACACACCACAGCCAGCTTCCCTGAGTTAGCCCCTTGGCCCCAGCACGGCTGCCAGAATCAGGACACTCACATTCACTCAGCGCCTTTCGTTAAACCGACGGACTTCACGTAAAGCTCACAGCATTTCCACGTGGGCCTGGTTTCTGCCCCAGAGTCCATCGAGGGGGCCCGCTGGGTCCAGGTGCCCTGAGCCCTGGCCTCCTGCTGCCGTGGCTGCTCCCTTGTTTTCTGGACCTTGACACACTGGAAGACTGTTGATCAGTTATTTTGCCGACTATCTGGTCTGTCCAATTGGACTGAAGTGATGCACTATTGGCAAGAATGCCACAAAGGTGATGCCGAGTCCCTGCTGGGGTGCCGGGTCCCCACTGTCCCCCAAGTCCCTGCTGTTCTGTCTCCCTGTCGTCCCTCTGTGTCCCCGCTGTCCCTCCATGTCCCTGCTGTCCCTCTGAGGTGTCCCTGTCATCCCTCCATGTCCTCTCTGTCCCTCATGTTCCCGCTGTCCTTCCATGTCCCTGTCATCCATCCATGTCCCCTCTGTCCCTTATGTTCCTGCTGTCCTTCCGTCTACCTGTCATCCATCCATGTCCCTGCCATCCCTAATCCTAACCCTAACGCTAACCCTTACACACATCCATGTACTTCTCAAATGTATTTGGTTGATGTCTCACGGCTCCCTGAAGTGTATAAATCCAAGCTGCACCCTGACCACCTTGGGCTCACGTTCTCAGGACCTGGACTGTGTTACGGGCCATGGTCACTCACATTTGGCTCAGAATAAATCTCTTCAAATATTTTACAGAGTTTAGGGTCTAAAATGCTTTGCTGTTAGCTCTGAGGTTTAAATCTCAGTCCTACTTATTAAACGTGAATTTGAGCAATTTGCCTTTTTCAAGCCTCCATTTTCTTGTCTGAATAAAAAGGAAGTGATAACACATCCATCTCTCAGGGCCATTGGGAAGACCCTATTCTTATAGTCTAGAGCCTAAACTGTAAGAATAAGCATTAATGTGATTCTCAGCCCAGGATAAGAGCAGGTATTGCGGGGGGAGAGACGGCCACTCCTGGGAACAGCTGTGAAGCTGAAAGAGACTGTCCTTCAAAAAAAAAAAAAAAAGACTGTCCTTCAAGGTGGATCCTGAGTGGCTAAAATAGAGCCCAGCAGCCGTTTCCTCACTCTAGGTTACACACATCCAGAGTTCCCCAAAACCACACCCTTGCACCTGGGGGCCTTTCTGCGCTCGCCTGAACCAACCAATCAGAGCTCACTGGCCTTGGCCAAATCAGGAGTCAGCTGTTATCAACCAATCGGAACTCAGCTGCCTTGACCAACCAGAACTAAGCAAGTTTGAATCCTTCATTTTCATAGGCAGACCAGACTGAAATCTGGGTAGGAGCTTCTGCTTTAAAACTGGAACGTAGGCCGGGCGCGGTGGCTCACGCCTGTAATCCCAGCACTTTGGGAGGCCGAGGCGGGCAGATCACGAGGTCAAGAGATCGAGACCATCCTGGCCCACATGGTGAAACCCCGTCTCTACTAAAAATACAAGAAATAGCCGGGCGTGGTGGCACGTGCCTGTGGTCCCAGATACTCGGGAGGCTGAGGCGGAAGAATCGCTTGAACCCGAGAGGTAGAGGTTGCAGTGAGCCGAGATCGTGTCCCTGCGCTCCAGCCTGGCGACAGAGCAAGACTCCGTCTCAAAAAAAAAAAAAAAAAAAAAAAAAAATTGGCTGGAGGAACGAACACAAACGACCCCCAACTTTGAGCCAGCCTCAGAGACTCACGGTCTGGCCGAAGCAAGATGGCTGTTTGTGTGTCCTTGGCGTGAGGATGGCAGAACAATCTGACGTCCCTTATTAACATGTTTGTCAAATCAGCCAGCTCTTCAAACAGGTGTCACGGAGCAGCAACATCCAGAAAAATGCCAGCAGTCCCATTGGAACACAGGGTCCCGTTGGCAGAGACGCTGCCGTCCTTGAGTGGGGACAGGCGCTGTCAGGGGCTGCAGCCGGAGCGTCCACATGTCAGAAATCAAAGTCGACCGTTTTCTTTGGCGTTTGCATTCGGGCATCACCCCCCTCATCCCAGGACACATCTATACACTCTCATTAGCCCTGCCACTGAAAAACTTCTCCAGCCCTGCATGACTTCATGCCTGTCTGGTTCAGATCCACTAGATAAAGGCTGTGGTAGAAGAGGCTCCTGGTCCCTCCGTGCAGGACAGACTTGTCCCTGCACAGAAGATTTTAGGAGGGCAGAGCTGGAGTGTGAAGGACTCTTCATGCAGGGCCGCTCCCTTCTCTCTCTCAAACACCATGCAGGAGGCGGTTTCCACCATGCCGTGTCCCAAACGGCAATGTCTGGGTCTGAACAGGGTGTTGCTCTAACAGCATTGCCTTCGTCGGTGACTCAACACCCAGATCCGAGTCAGGTGGGCCATCTTTCACACAGGTAAGAATAGATGGGGCAAGGCAGCATTGATGTGGTCCAGACCTACAACCTGTGATACAGCCTGGATCTCCACTGGCCAGTTCCCCAAAGGAGGCGCAAGTGAAGGTGTCCACCCAGGGGCTGGAATAGTCTGCTGTAAAGTGCTTGTCTCTATGCCTGGCATATAACAGGCTCAGTAAACACTGAACATTATTTTGCAAGAAAACAAGTAATTCAAAATCGCCACAATGATGACGAATTGGCAGCATTGCCTTCATTTCAGGGTAAGGAGCCATCTGGAGGGGCACACCAGGTTGCACTGGGAAGGAGGGTCCCTGAGCTTGGATCTGCACACCGCTCACCCAGCCCTTTGTGCAGGAGCCCTTGAGCTGTGGCCCCAGCTCACACAAGGTAAGAGAACATGTCTGTGGTCCTAACTAACCACAGCCAAACTTGGAGGCCAGAGCCTGCTGCCAGATGCATGTCCCCAGCTGAAAGGTGGCCATTGTGGCTAAGTGAGAGGGTTGGCCCACATTCCACATAGCGTGTCTTCACAGAACCTGCATCCACAAAGCTATGTCCGTGGAGCCCCATGTTTCAGGGAACCTGTGCTCCAGGGAACCTGCTCACGGGAGGCCCCTGTTCCACACAGCCTGTGTCCACAGAACCTGCATCCACAAAGCTGTGTCCACGGAGCACCATGTTCCAGGAAACCTGTGCTCCAGGGAGCCTGCACATGGGAGGCCACATTCCAGAGTCTATGTCCACAGAACCTGCATCCACAAAGCTGTGTCCACACAGCCCCATGTTCCAGGGAATCTGTGCTTCAGGGAGCCTGCACACGGGAGGCCCCTGTTCCACATAGCCTGTGTCCACAGAACTTGCATCCACAAAGCTGTGTCCATGGAGCACCATGTTCCAGGGAATCTGTGCTCCAGGGATCCTGCATGCAGGAGGCCCCATGTTCCACAGAGTCTGTGTTCATAGAACCTGCATCCATGAAGCTGTGTCCACAGAGTCCCATGTTCCAGGAAACCTGTGCTCCAGGGAGCCTGCACACAGGAGGCCACTTTCCACAGAGCCTGTGTCCACAGAACATGCATCCACAAAACTGTGTCCATAGAGCCCCATGTTCTGGGAACCTGTGCTCCAGAAGCCTGCACATGGGAGGCCACGTTCCACAGAGCCCAAGTTCCCTCTTGCCTCCATCACTTCTTCCTGGTCCACGAAGCATTCCTTTCAGGTCTCCCTGGTGCTGCGGCTGCTTCTGGGGACTTTGGACCTGTGGGCTCCTGTGTCTCAGTGAGACGTGTGTCATCCCTGCTAGTCTAGTGGAAAAGCACCCTGAGCATGGCAGGGAAGCCAGCGTCATGAAAGAATGCACGTGGCACTGTCTGGCTAACACCTGACTCCCAGCACTGCATAAAGTCAAGAACTTGAAGAGACAGAGAATCCCAGTGGCATCAAGTAGCAGAGGCAGATGGAGTTTGTCTGAGTTGCTACTTTTGGTCTTTGTGATGTTTTATGACCAGGGTCTGCTCTCTGGAGCCTTAATCCCAGGACAGCAAGAGAAGAAAGCAATCCTAGATCAACGTCTTGGCTTTCCTGGCCTGGCACCCAAAGTTCAAGCTCCTAAACTCTGCCTAACACACAGGTCGGCAGCATTTCCCCCAGAACTGGACTCCGAGTTATGGACGGGACTTTGGCAAGGACACACTTACTCATGAGCATAAAGAGTGATGCCCGTCTATGCATGACCCTTGAGGGCCAGCTGGTGCAAGACTCAAACTCAACCTTTTCAATGTGGCTTCCTCCTGCTCTTGGACACGCCGAGCAGGCTTCTGTCCTTGAACCCTGTTGAACGGTTCAGACGTCACCATTCACACAAGGGTCATGTGATGTGGCTTTAATTTCCACCTGGCAACCCTTGAAGCCCACGTGTGTGTAAGGGATGCATGGCTTCCGTTTCCTCTACAGCCACAGACAACAGGTCTATCCAGGACAGGGGCGGGCAGCACAGGGTGTGTGGTCACCTGCAGTGGACGGCATGGGCAGCATGGGGTATGTGGTCCCTGCAGTGGATGGTGTGGACAGCACGGGGTGTGTGGTACCTATAGTGGATGGTGTGGACAGCATGGGCTGTGTGGTCCCTGCAGTGGATGTGTGGACAGCATGGGCTGTGTGGTCCCTGCAGTGGACAGTGTAGACAGCATGGGCTGTGTGGTCCCTGCAGTGGATGGTGTGGACAGCACAGGGTGTGTGGTACCTATAGTGGATGGTGTGGACAGCATGGGCTGTGTGGTCCCTGCAGTGGACGTGTGGGCAGAACGGGGTGTGTGGTCCCTATAGTGGATGGTGTGGACAGCAGGGGGAGGGGGTCCCTGCAGTGGACGTTTGAGCAGCATGGGGTGTGTGGTCCCTGCAGTGGACAGTGTAGACAGCATGAGGTGTGTGGTCCCTGCAGTGGACATGTGGACAGCACGGGATGTGTGGTCATTGCAGTGGATGGTCCGGTGCCTTCTGTGAGGGAGGACAGGCCCTTATGTGCATTTCAGCTTCTGGACACATCTGAGCAAATGAGAACTGTCCTGGGTTTAGCTCCCATTTAACTTTCCATTAAAAAGAACGTTCTCCATTCTGACACTAAGCCAAGTGCTTGTCTAGGTGCTTCTCAGGCAAGAAGACAATGCTCCTTCCTGAGGGGCCCCTCCACTGGGCCCAGACACACCCCTCCACTGGGTCCATACATCCGCCTCCACTGGGCCCAGACATCCCCCTCCACTGGGCCCGGACATCCAGCTCCACTGGGCCCGGACATCCCCCTCCACTGGGCCCG
>PVKV010029448.1:0-23593 GCA_004027835.1 Alouatta palliata | reverse complement strand
GCGCATTTGTGTCTGGCCTGGAGTAAGCAGGTCCGGACCCCTCCTTCTTTACAGCTTAGTGTTTATTCTGGCATTTGGTTAAGCTGGCTTAATCTGTTTAATGTTATCAGTACATTTTCAATAGGGGCATTGAAGTTTACTCCCACCACCAGGGCTTTTTTGGGGGATGCTTGGGCCTTAAAAAAACACTAGCCAAACTCGAATTCTTAAATCACTGCCAGGAGTTCTTGCTCCTGGCTGCAGGCCCAAGCCCCAAGGTCTCCTACCTGGGGTCACAAAGAGCAGAAAGGAAGAGGAATATATAGTAACTCAGGGCCTGGGAATTGTGGAGAAATCTGTTCTTAGGGACTGGATGCTTCTGGCTGGCTGAGTATAGTGCTAACTGCCTCCCCACCAGGTTCTGAGTAGTGCCTGAGACCCTGCTCTGCAGGGCCTGGGGTAGTGCTGGGAGTGCAGAAGTGGCCTGCCCTTAACTGTTTTCACTAAACAGCTTGTTTTAAGGGGAGAGGAAGGGGGAGAGATCTAGACTGGATGAGGGGATTGGGGATGTCTGTCAGGGAGGCAAGTGTGTTGTGTTACTGTGTCAATAAACTGATTTAAAGCTGAAAAAAAAAAAAAGTGCTGATTGTTTGGGTTCACGGGCAGGAAAGTGTGAATCCTGAAGTTCCCCCTGGGTGGCGATAATAAGCCCCTCCAACCCCCACTGCTCTGTCCTTTTGAAATGAGGGGTCAAGACAACAATAAAAGCCAAGAATCCTTAAATCTCAGGAGAGAGTGGAGAGGTGGAAGAAGATCCGTTTTATGGTTCACCTTCAATAAAAAAGATTTACAGGTAAGTCATTTTCTCTTCTTTCTAGGCACTAGATTGAGAGGATTCAGGCAACTAAACCCCAGGGAGAGCTTGGCATAAATAAAAAAAATCTGACAACTGTCAAAACAAATAGCAACCCATCAGAAATACAACGTCGAAGTAGGATGCAGTTCCAAAAGGATTCCAGGAGGTGTTTGCTTGTTACAGCAAGAATAAGGACTTAAAGGAACATTGGGAGGGAATTAGGACGCTCTTCAAAATTCCAAACTTGGAGACTGATTGAGTGAGACGGGTAAGACGGGTCTGATTTTATATCTTAAGGAATAACCAAATATGGGTGAAGAATATGTTCATTCTTTATTCAGCATTCATTCATTCATTCAGTCATTTACCCAATAGGCAGTCACCCAGTGCCTTTCCTGGGCAGGCTGAGTTGGCAATGGAGATGCAGAGTAGAAGGCGACAGCCCCATCCCAGGGAGCTCAGAGCTTGGAGGGGGGACGGTAGCCATAATACGGAGTGTTACATACAGTGAGGAGTAAATGCTGGTTGTTATTGTGGGACATAGAGGAGGGGGGCGACTGTGTGTGTGTCTGTGTGTGTGTGTGTGTGTGTGTGTGTGTGTGAGAGAGAGAGAGAGAGAGAGAGAGAGAGAGAGAAAGAGACATAGAGAGAGCAATAGGAGAGAGAAGATTAGCAGAGCTGAATTTGAGGGACATGAATGAGTTAGGCAGGTAAAGCGGGCCAGGTTATGAGAAGAATACAAGTCAGACAAGTAGAACAGTCATTCATTCATTCATCCATTCATTCTTTCAGCACATATATTGTGCTCCTACTGGGTTCCAGGCACAAGCTCCCAAGGTTCCCAAGGACCCAGTCAACAAGACAGAGAAAGTCCCTGCCTTCAGAGAGCTTATGTTTTAGGGGAACAGACAGTAAGCAAGTAAACAAACGAATTCACAAAGAAGAGGCTTTTAAATGGTGATGTGTCGCAAAACCTATGGTAAAGAATAATGTGATCCGAGGGCATGGGGGCATAAAGGTGGCCAGGGAGTCCATCTCAGAGAAATGACCTTCCATGCTGCCCCGTGTCAGTCATGCAAAGCCCGGGGAAGTGAATTTTGGGGAGAGGGAACAGTAAGGCTTTTAGGTAGAGACAAGCTTGGTGTCTACAAGGACCAGAAGGCGGTGCATGAGGGAGATGGTGGGAGGGGGTGATGTGGCCACAGAGGTGAGTAGGAGCCAGATGACCTAGCACTGTGGGCTTGGGTGAGGACCCGAAGAATTGTTTGTAAGGGGTGGCAGTGGGTAGGTAGACCAGTTGGTCAGCAATTGTGGCAGACCCAGAGGGAAGCCATGGTGGCCTGGGTGGAGGTAGAAGTTGTGGGTGTGGACAGGGGCTGGCATTTTGGGATCATGTTCTGGAGGCAAAGTCAACCATATCCCTAGAAGGATTTGCTGTGATGGGAGAAGAGAAGAGGAATCAGGAATGACTCTCAGGAGCTTTGCCTGAGCACTAGATGGATGGTGGCCATTTATCCAGGTGGGGAAGAGGAATTTTGCTTGGAGTCAGGAACAGCAAGCATTCAGGAATCTAATATACCTCATTATGGCATAAATCCACGTTCATGGAAAGAGGTAGGGGTTGGCTAGAGGGGCAGACAGAGGTCATGAAGAACCCTCTTGGTCCCGAGAGAGCCAAACCCAAACCTTGAAGCTTTGAGTAGACCCTGAAGGCCTTTACAAAGCGAAGCAACACTGTCAGGCATTATCTTTCCGGTGTAGATGTTTGTATGGAAGGATGTGTTGGGAAGCAGAGAGACGAAATGAATTAAGATGCTGTTGTAATGGCCCAGGCAAAGTTGGTGATAGCCTGAGTAAGGTGGGAGGGAGAGATGTGGACAGATTTTCGAGCTATTTATTTATTTATTTATTTGAGAGAGTCTTGCTCTGTCACCAGGCTGGAGTGCAGTGGCATGATCTTGGCTCACTGCAACCTCCGCCTCCCAGGTTCAAGCGCTTCTCCTGTCTCAGCCTCCCAGTAGCTGGGACTACAGGCCCCTGCCATCACACCTGGCTAATTTTTGTATTTTTCGTAGAGATGGGGTTTTGCTATGTTGGCCAGGCTGGTCTCGAACTCCTGACCTTGTGATCCACCCACCCCGGCCTCCCAAAGTGCTGCGATTATAGATAGGCATGAGCCACTGTGCCTGGCCATCTTGAGCTCTTTAATGGGCGAAAGATGCAGGACGCAGCAACTCGGTACACATGTGAGATGAGAGAGGAGAGGACGAGGGAGCTCCTGTTTCCTGGGTTCTATAAGTTCTGAAAATGCCACTGCATTTTCATCCACTGCAATTCAGCAGAGGAAGGTGAAGAAGGCGAGTTCAGCTATGGACTCAGACGTGGGAGAACTGGTATGTCACTTCACTGGGGTCTATGTAACCCTTCCTCCCTCCTCACAGGACACTGATCTTTTGAAACAACTGCCTTTCAGCCTCTGCCTCTGTGTCGGCAGTGTCTTTCAGGGGAAGCTGGCCCCACCCTACCCTGGGATGGTCTTCCTCTCCAGGCAGATAACCTATCCCTGACCAATGATTAGACTAAGAGTGGTCCTGTGACCCACTTGGGCCAAAGAGACAGGAGGAGAGGAGTTCTGGGATCTTCTGGGAAAGTATCTTCTTTGTTTTTATCTAAAAGCATCTAGAAGTGACCCTCTCTGGTCCTTCGTGGACGTGCAGCCCCAAAGCACTGTACCGTTTTGCTCTCAGCCTGAGGATAGTAAGAGAAACAGGCAGACGAGCTGGAGATGCCCCGTTGTATGACTAACTCATTTCTTTACTGTGAAGCCCGTTGGGTTGTGTTTTCTTTTCTTTTTTTGAGATGGAGTCTTGCTCTGTCGCCCAGGCTGGAGTGCAGTAGCACCATCTCAGCTCACTGCAACCTCTATGTCCCAGGTTCAAGTGATTCTCCTGCCTCAGCCTCCCAAATAGCTGGGATTACAGGTGCGTGCCACCACGCCTGGCTAATTTTTGTATTTTTTAAAAATTGTACTTTAGGTTGTGGGGTACATGTGCAGATCATGCAGGATCATTGCATGGGTACATAGGTGGCAATGTGGTAATTTTTGTATTTTTAGTAGAGACGCGGTTTCTCCATGTTGGCCAGGCTGGTCTCGAACTCCTGACCTCGTGATCTGCTCACCTCAGCCTCCTAAAGTGCTGGAATTACAGGTGTCAGCCACGGCACCTGGCCCTTGGATTGTGTTTTTTTTTTTTGAGACAGAGTCTCACACTGTCGGCCGGGCTGAAGTGCAATGGTGCGCTCTCAGCTTGCTGCAACCTCCTACTCCCGGGTTCAAGTGATTCTCCTGCCTCAGCCTCCTGAGTCGTTGGGATTACAGGCACCCACCACCATGTTTGGCTAATTTTTTGTATTTTTAGTAGAGTGGGGCTTTCACTATGTTGGCCAGGCTGGTGTTGAACTCCTGACCTCATGATCTGCTCGCCTCAGCCTCCCAAAGTGCTGGGATTACAGGCGTGAGCCACCGCACACGGCTGGATTGTGTTTTCTTACCTGCAACTCAAAGCAGTTCAACAGATATGAGGGCCGGTGGGACAACCAGATGGGTATTTCCAGCAGGAACATGGGCCCTCTGGCTAGGGCCGGACCTCTGGCTAGGGTCTGAGATGGAAAAAGGACTCCAATGATTGTGCCCTTCTGAGAGTTGGATTCAATAGGAGTTGGAATCATTTTCCTATTCAAAGAAAATTTTTATTTTTAATAAGGAAAGAAGTGGCGTAATGAAAGGAAGAACTTCCTTGCAGAACACACTACACTGTGGTTGTATACAGGGGTGGATTATGGGACTCGAAATTATGGGAATTTCGAGTAATTAAAACTCGAAAGGAGAGTTGCTAATCATTACAGTGATTCAGACGTGGTCAAAGGGAAGCTGAATGACCTATTTTCTGACATTAAAAAAAAAAGTGGGAATTTATTTTATGTCAGCTGCCCCAGATGGCCTCTGGAAGACATAGACTGCTTGGAGGAAAGAAGAGGGGAGCTCTGGGGTCTGGCACACGGGAAGGCCAAATCCGGTTTTCACACGTAGGAGCTGCCTGACGTCCCTGGACCTCATTTGTAAAATGGAAAAAACAACTGACCGTCCCCCTGCAATCAAGGTGGCCCTGTGAATTAAACTGGGAAATTCATGTGAAGAACCTGTACTATGCCCAGCTAATACTAGATTTTTTCTCCTCTCTGTTTCTCAATCCCTTTTCTCCCCCCGCCGTCCTCTCTCTCTGTCCTCTCTCTCTCTCTCTCTCCTTTTTCTCTCTCCCTCTCTCTCTCTCTGTCCTCCCTCTCTCTCTCCCCCCTCCCCATTAGTTTTTCATCTCCAGCATCCTCTCATGACTCATGATATGGTTACCAGTGACCTCTGCTTGTCAGATCTGATGGTCAGTTATCTGTCCTCATCTTACTTGACCCATCAGTGGCATTTAATTGGTTGCTCGCTCCCTCCTTGAACCCCTTCCTCCCTTGCCTTTGGGCAGCCCTTGCTTGGTTGTCTTCCTACCTTACTGGCCATTTCTTCCCAGTCTCTTTCTGGGCTCCTCCCATCTTCTAGACCCCTAAATGGTGGAGTGCCTAGGTCTTCATCCTCAAACCTCTCTTCTCTAGCTATCCTTACCCTTCAAGGCTCCTAATCTCAGTCCAAGTAAAGTCCAGTATCCTTTTCTTGGGCTATAAGACCTTCCCCAATCTATCCCCCTTCCCAATATTCTTTGCCCCCTCTTCTACCACTCGCCTCTCCAGCTCACCCAATCTACTTGCTGTTTCTGGAAGATGCCTAACGTATTCTCCCTTCCAGCATCCTTGCTAACTGTTCTCTCTCCCTAAAGCCTCACTCCCTCATTTCTTCAGGTCTTTGCTCAAATGTCAGAAGGACCCTCCCTAGCCACCCCCTATAATCTCACAACTTCCCACTTGATCATTCTGCATCCTTCTTCTTACTTTATCTGTCTTCAAAGCATGCATCAACCCTTAATTCATTTTATATTTTTTTGTGCATTCACTTTTTCCCCCATCAGAATGCCAGCTCTATATCTTCAGATTCTATAAAGGTGTTCGGCACTAAGGGGGTTCCCAATAACTAGGTGTTGAATGAACGCATTCATGGAGGATAACTGTTATTGTTCTTCCTAAGGTCATTATTTTTTTCCAACTTTAAGATTCTAAGGTTTATGCTTGCAAAGCAAGGGGTGGAGCCAATGACTTCCCAAGATCCCTTCTGGTTTTCCAAGCTCTGGATCCATAACACAGCAGATGTAAATTGCTTACATGGGAATGGATCCAAAAAGAATTACGGATGCACAAGGGCTTCAGGATCATCACGCTCCTGGACGTCCTAGAAAATTCCTAAAAAGTCATTCTGAGCGATATGGTGAGACAGCTATTTAGACATGTCTGTTTCGGAGGCAGTTTGACCTATGGTGAGAATGTCAAATGAAACAAAAACATTCTGACATTTTAAGAGCTTAATTTACTCACGATAACACGCAGAGCATCTGAATATGTCAAGTTTCTAAGACATGGGCTTTAGAACAGGAATACGTACCTGCCTAATGCAAGGGCATGCCCGTGAGTGGACTGACTTGTTAAAGGAGCAAGCCGGTAACACATTTGGAATGAACGGAGGATGCATCTGCAAAATACATCTGAAAGTTGGTTCAGGTGGATCTGTCACTCTCACTGCAGTTTGAAGTTGGGTTACATGTGAAATTAAACAGTTGCCAGGATGATTCAAATAGATGCAGCTCAGAGGCCGCCCAGAAGGAGAGGACCCCAGTGATGGTTGGCAGTCAGTAGGATGCAGTGAGAAAAGCGTAGACTTTCGAGCTATACAGACTTGAGAATGAATTCTAATGCAGTTGTGTATAGGCTCAGTGACGTCAGGCAAGTTACTTAGCATCTTTGGGCCTTGCTTGCTATCTTCATGTGGCAGAGACTACTATGAACCACTCAAAGCTGTTTTCCCTGTAGGCCAGCACTCAGCCTGACTACATTTCTCAACCTTCCTGTGGTTAGGTGTGACAACAGGCCTGAGTTTTGACCAGTGGCTGTGATGAATGGGATATATGTCACTTCTTTTTTTTTTTTTTTTTTTTTTTGAGACAGAGTCTTGCTCTGTCACCAGGCCGGAGTACAGTGGTGCGATCTAGGCTCACTGCAACCTTGTCTCCTGGGTTCAAGTGATTCTCCTGCCTCAGCCTCCTGAGTAGCTGGGACCACAGGCACGCGCCACCACGCCCAGATAATTTTTGTATTTTTAGTAGAGACGGGGTTTCACCATGTTGGCGAGGATGGCCTTTATCTCTTGACCTTGTGATCTGCCTGCCTCGGCCTCCCAAAGTGCTGGGATTACAGGCATGAGCCACTGTGCCTGGCCGGGATGTATGTCACTTCTAAGCCTACCCATAAGAGCCTCTCCTAGATGATCTGCCATGGTTTTTCTCCTTCTGGTTTGAGGCAGGGGATCTCGGTGACTTCAGCAGCTATGTGTTGGAGATGGTGAAGCTGTAAGATTGAAAGGCATATGTCCCTCAACCAATGCTTGCAGGAGAGCTGCCTGTTTTGGACTTAAAGTGAGTGAGACATAAACTATGGATTGAACCACTGTGATTTGAAGGTTTATTCATTACATCAGATACCATTACCCTGATACCTTTGGAAAATGAGGGTAACTTTTTTTTGGGAGGTTGAAATATACTTTGTTTTTGGAGCTCCCAGGACAGTTTGGTATGTAGCAGGGGTTTAATAGATGAGCTCTTACTATTCTCTTGCCTAGTTATAGGCAATCATCATTACACATAGACATTGTGCCAGATTCTTCTAGGCTCTGAGAAGGAGTCAAGAAGTGTAAAACAGTCCCAGATCTCAAGTTCATACAGTGGGGAAGACGACTCTCTTTCATGTGTGTATATGCCCTAAAATATCAGGCTTCTGAAGGACAAGATTGGAGTGAATGTCTCTGGGATTAACCATTAGAATTCAGAGGAAGAAGGTCCTTTTGGGTGAACTAATTAGGGAAGACTTAATAAATCACCCAGATATTGGAAGAAGTTACATAGGCCATGATGAAAAATGGTCAATCAAAAAAAGAATTTCCATTTTATTCTGGGGAGAACGAACATGATATATTTATTCTCTTAGCAGATATGCATTGCTAACCACATTACTAATGTCAGCTGCCTGGAGAGTTAACCTAGAATCTGGAAAAAAGCTATAAATGAGGACATAATGTCAAAAGACAGAAACGACCCAAGTGTCCACTAGGGGGAGAAGGCTTAAGTAGACTGTGGTACATCCCTTTGATGTGATTTGCCCCTAAGAAATCCCATTAAACTGCAGCTTCGGTTACCACACTCATATCAATGACTTCCATGTTTATAACTCTGGCCCTGATATCTCAAAACTCCCTACAGGGAGTTCCCTGTATCTCCAGCTCCCTACAGGTTGTTGCCACTTGGCTGTCTCTAAGGCACCTCATCTCATCCGGAGCTCATGATCCACTCCCCTCCCCATGTCACCAGCGTCCCATCCTTGCAACCTGGTTTTTTCCCAGCATCTCCTGCTCACCATCTCCAGTTGTGAGAGTCAGGATTCTGGGAGTCATCCTGGATATTTCCCATTCCCTCATCCTCACATCCAATCCATTAGGTCCTAAATATCTTTGAAACCCATCCTTTTCTCTTCATCTCTGCTGCTGCCTCCTTGGTTGAAGCCACTAGCTCCTTGCATCTCATTCTCCTGTATAGCTTCCCAGCTGGGCTTTCTGCCTCCACCCTAGGCTCTTCTCCAGTCAGTTCAAGATCAAATCTGATCATGTCACTCCTGCCGTTTCTCACCGTCGAAACTCTTCAATGACTTCCCATTGCTTTTAGAATAAAAACCGACATTCTTAACATGGCCCACTGAGTACCTCATTGTCTGAGCCTTGCCTCTCTCTCTGTCTTCATCTTATTCTATCCCTTTCCACCTCCTTCTTCATAATTCAGCCCCGGGATGTTGCATAAACTGTTCCCTCTGCTCAGAATGCACTTTATGAGCCCGCCCCTCCCCCACCCCCAAATGCACCAGTGCCAGCTTCACACCCACACACTCTCCATTTCTCATAGACTCAACCATCTCAAGGAAGCCCTCCATGATTTTGCACCTAGATCAGGTTCCCCTGGGACTGACTTCTGTGGCCTGGACAGAGGGAAAGGTGGTTCAGAGGTGTTCTAGATGGTGAAGCAACAGGTATTAAAAAATTGTCACTGATGGCTGGTTGCGGTGGCTCACGCCTGTAATCCCAGCATTTTGGGAGGCTGAGGCAGGCAGATCACCTGAGGTCAGCAGTTCGAGACCAGCCTGACCAACATGAAGAAACCCCATCTCTACTAAAAATACAAAATTAGCTGGGCGTGGTGGTGCATGCCTGTAATCCCAGCTACTTGGGAGGCTGAGGCAGGAGAATCACTTGAACCCTGGAGGCCGAGGTCGCAGTGAGCCGAGATCGTGCCACTGCACTCCAGCCTGGCAACAAAAGCAAAACTCTATCTCAGAAAAAAAAAAAAAAAAAAAATGTCACTGATAACACAGAGTGGATATTCTACTTTTAAACAACTGAGTCATTAAACTATAGATCATAGATGTGATACTGAATTTGAATCAGGACTAGTCATTCACGCCAAAAATCTTTACTCTGTGCCAGACACTGTGCTTTTACCCTACCCTTGTGGAACTTCTCATTTATTTAACAAGTCTCAGAAATCTGGTTATCAGGAAAGCAAATCTGTATTCCAGGAGTTCCCATGAATGTATTCTATTTCCTTGAGTAAGACATTTAATTTTCAGAATCTCAGTTGCAATCGCAGTCCTTACTGACTTCCCTGTGGCAGTGTGGGCAGGCATTCACATGGCTGAAATACTTGGAAATCTCAGGCCTCACTTGTAATGCAGAGAAGAAGCTGGGCTTTGAATTTGACCAGTTAAAAATGTGGCATTCCCAAGACCCATTCTTGATCCCTCCAGAGGACCTGTGTTATTAAACCAGAGAGCAGAGCAGGTTCTGGCTGGCAAGGACCCAGGGATTAATGTCCAGGGCGTTAACAGCATAATTGGGCTAGCCTTGAAGGCAGCAACATCTGCTGTCTGAGGCTCTGGTGCCAGAGCCCACACTGCACCTCCTGGCTGGCCAGGGCCTTCGTCTTGGGAGGCGGCCTGGGTGGCCTTAAGGCTGCATTTACTTAGCACATGCTCAATAGCTACTGTCAGGTGGTGAAAAGCTCTCATTAGGGCCAAGACATTGACTGTGTCCTGGGCTTTTCAGAAAAACAATGGGGACCCATGGGAGAGGCTTCGTGCCTGAAGGTGTCCAGGAATTGGTAATTGAGTTACCGTTCAAGTGGAGAGACTGTGGCCACTGACGAGTATTAGTGGAACAAGGTTGGCAGGCTGTTGCAAGCCCTCATAGTAAGGCCAGCCTTCATTTTCTCTTTGGCATGGAGTATAGGGGGATTCATTTCTTAAAAAAATGTTTACCTAGGCAGTAGAGCCCAATGATCAGGCGGGTAGCTTGGAAGTCGAGCTATCGGTATCTGGAGATGACAAAGGAATGTTGGCTTGTTGGGAGAGGCTCATTGCACTCCACAGTCACATGCATCATCGCGTTCAATGACAATCGTCCTGGGGAGGCTGATTCTCTTATTTTCCAGTTGAGGAAACCAAGACTTCAGAAGGTCAGTGACCTGCCTAAAACCACACAGCTGTGAACAATAGATGATGGGTTAGAATCGTGTCTGTGTCCTGGCTGGGTGAGGTGGCTCACGCCTGTAATCCCAGCACTTTGGGAGGCCAAGGTGGGTGGATCACTTGAGGTCAGGAGTTTGAGACCAGCCTGGCCAACATGGTAAAACCTTGTCTTATTAAAAATACAAAAATTAGCTGGGCATGGTGGCAGGCACCTGTAGTCCCAGCTACTCAGGAGGCTGAGGCAGGAGAATGGCTTGAACCTGGGAGGCAGAGGTTGCAGTGAGCTGAGATTGTGCCACTGCACTCCAGCCTAGGCGACAAAGCAAGACTCCATCTCAAAAAAAAAAAAGAAAAAAAAAAAAAGAAAAAAAGAAAAAAAGAATCTTGTTTCCAAAGTCCACACTGCCTTTACTTCACTGTAGGTTCATGTGTGGATGTGTCTGAGTTATGTCAATATCATCAGTGTTCCATATCTGCTTCCAAAGGGACCTCAAATGCACCCATTTTTCATCACTGCTTGTGGCCCAGGTGGCTTCCATCTGGATGGCTGCACTGGCCAATCTCTCTGCCTCTGTCTTGCTTCCTTTTCTCCTCGCATTGCCCACAGAACAGGAGCTGATTCACATGGGTCCCTTCTCTGCTTCACACCCTCCAGAGGCTTTACATGGCCCTTTGGCTAGAATCCAGAACACTTAATGAGGTCCATGAGGCACCGCATCTTCTGGTTCTACCTGTGTCTCTAGCTCTGTCTCCTTCCATCGCCCCTTCTCTCTGCTCTGTCCATGCTGGGCTTCTGGTGCTTTCTGGAAGGCTCTAAGCCCTTAGTCTTGCACTGGGGCCTTTGCATATGCCATTCCTTCTGCCTGGAACACTCTCCCCCAGTTTTTCTCTGGATTACTTCCACTCATCCTTAACTATTTCTCACTCAGAGAGAGTTCCTGGCCCCCTCTGTCTAATCACACTCCTCTCTTTAGTACCTTGCACTTTTTTCTCCACTTTTTAATAATTTGCAAATACGCTTCCATTTGGGAGATTGTTGACTGTTTTTGGTTTTCCTCCTCCTCTATTTTATGCACTCTTGATGTCCCCAACGTTTCACACACAGTACATTTCCAATGAGCACTTTTTATATTGAATGAATAAACGGTTCTCAAGAACTGTTAGCATTGTCTCTGCAAATGTAAGTGCATGTGAGCATATTTATAGACTCCAGTTCATTATAACTCAGTTTTCATCCATTTATTCATTCATGAGTCATTCCCATCAATATTTACTAAGCACCAACTGGGCGCAGAAGATGCAAAAGTGACTGAGAAAATGTGCCAGCCCTTCTGTAACTCAGCTGGGTTGGGGTAGATACGGAAGGGCCAAGGCCTGAGCTTCCAAGCCAGGTGTTCCCGGTTTGGATCATGGATCCTCCAGTTACTCATCTGTGTGACCTTGGGAAAGTCAGTTCACTTCTCTGAGCTCTAGAGGTCTCATCTATACAGTGGAGCTAATAGCCGTCTTGTGGGGGCTGTTTTGGTGCTAAATTGAAAGAAAACGGGCATAAAACCCAAGTTCGATAAAGAGATCTTGTTGTTTATGATAGTTACTCAAGTGGGGCATAAAAGGAAGTTAGGTAAGTTCTTCCTAAGGGAGGTGTTAGGAAGGTCTTACAACTGAATGCCACAGAGGCATCTGGGCACAGGGGAACGCTTTTTGGGTAGAGGGAAGGGTGAGGGCAAAGAGGGACTTACGGGGGTCTGGGATTGTGGTATTTTGTGAATTGTGTCCTTTATTTCTCTCTCTCCCTTCAGGAGCACACAGCACCCTCTCTGCCTCTGTCCACTCCTCCTCCCTGTCTCATCTGTTTGCATCCTTGTCCTCTCCATGTAAGCCTGTTCCTCTGCTTACCCCTTTCCCGTCAAATCTGGGAAGGCTGAAGGGCTGGGAACATCTCTGTCATCCATCAAATGAAATTGGGAGTTGGCAGCTGTGGTTTCATTAATGACTGTTCAACACTTCTCTCCCCACATCTGGAAGGCTTGTGCCCCAGGATGCATGAGCCAGTGATACATAGTGAGAGATGTACTGGCTTCCTAGAGACAGATGGGAACCCTGAGGCCCTGTTGTCTGTCTTCCACCCTGGGTAGGAAGCCCCCAGCAACACTTTTCTTGGAGGAGGGTCCATTCAGCCCCCACAGGGACGCTCTCCAGTGTCTCCCGAGTTCCTGTCAGTGGGAGTCGGTTTCAGTGTGTATCAGCAGCATGAGCCTCAGTCTCCAGGTCAGAAATTTAGCACCATATCAAAAGTAAGCAGCTCTTCAAGGAAGAAACGGTACCATGTCCAAGAGTAGGGACTCTGGGACCCAGACTTCCAGGGTTCATAGCCTAGCCCTATGATCCTGGCCCTTTAATATAGCTGCGCCTCAGTTTCCTCATGTTGTAGGGTGGGAGTGATGATCGTGGCTCCTTCACAGGTGTGGTTGTGAGGAATCTTTGCAATGACAAGCAGGAGTGACTCAGAAGCCTGCTGCATCCACAGAAAAAGCCTCGTAAGTGTTGACGATTGTTATTTCCTCTTGATGGAACCCTTTCAAAGCAAGAGCTGGAGTGAGATTACAAGGGCCCAGAAAAATCCTCAGCCTCCAAAAATCCTTCTTCCTGCTCTCTGAGGAGTAAGATTCCTTCACCGAGGAGCAGGGCCTCTCTCTGCATGGTCACAGGAAGCTTGTGGCAGGGGCTAGGAGCCGGGCCTCTGCAGCTGGGAGGCCTGCAGGGCTCACGCTTGTCTGCTTACTAGCCAGCTGGCCTTGGCTGACTACCCGGCCTTTCTGCATCTCGGTTTCCTCACCTGCAGGATGGGAACCATAAGACCCACTGCTCAGCGTCACCTTCCCTTACTCCTGCCTGGGTCACTGCAGCCTTCTCCTAATGGGCCTCTTCGTTTCCACGCTTGTTCCCATGCAGACTGTCCACCCAGCAGCCAGAGCCAGCTTCTGAAAACCCACATCAGTGAAGGTCGCTCCTTTGCTTAGACCCTCCAGTGGTGGCTCCTGATGTCCCCCAATGTAGATTCCAGATTCCTCATCCCAGCCCACAAGCCATTCCATGTCTGTCTTCCTCCTCTTCCCTGCTCCTGCCTCCTCCATTTCCCCCCACCGCATCCATACTGTTCTCTCCCATCTTTCTCCTTCTTGGGGTTCCCCAAACCCTCCCAGGACCTATGCACTTGCTGTTCCCTCGACTTGGAGTACTTCCCTGCCATGCACCACCTCCAACATAGAAACATGCCTTTTGGCTCATTTCCTTCAGGGCTGTGTTCAATGACCACCTCCTCTGAGAAGCCCTCCATGACCGCCCTATGTTATGTAGCATCCCTTTCTGTCACTCTCTGTCCCCTTGCCCTGCTTCATTTTTCTGCAGAGCACTTATCAGTACCCGACAAGCATTCATGCATTTGTTTGCTGATTGCCTCTTTCTTCCTATTAGTCTACAGAGCCCACGAGGGGAAGTCTTTTCCTTCTGGTCTCTGCTGAATCTCCAGTACTTAGCACAGTGCTTGGCTCAATGTAGATAGCCATAGCGTTTTGTTTTTTTTTTAGACAGAGTTTTGGTCTTGTTGCCCAGGCTGAAGTGCAATGGTGTAATCTCGGCTCAGTTCAACCCCTGCCTCCTGAGTTCAAGCTATTCTCCTGCCTCAGCCTTCCAAGTAGGTGGAATTACAGGCACGCACCACTACGCCTGGCTAATCTGATGTATTTTTTAGTAGAGACGGGGTTTCCCCATGTTGGTCAGGCTGGTCTCAAACTCCCCACCTCAGGTGGTCCGCCTGCCTCGGCTGCCCAAAGTGCTGGGATTACAGGTGTGAGCCACCTTGCCCGGCCAATGTTTTTTGAAGAAATGAACAAGTACCCAATAGGCAGCAAGGATGAACAATGCTTGTGAAAATGTGCCTGGACCATGGAAGGTATTTGATAAATGCAAATTTTTAATCCCCTCATTATCAAACTAGAGAGTTCATTTGGAAAGCAGATACCCTTGGGAGGGGCAAACATTGACTTTAATTCACACTGGATTCCTATACAAGGAAAAGGCCCAGTTGGAAGGGCAGAGGAAGGCAAGCCAGAGGACTTGTAGACAAACTCCACTTGCTAAGAAATTATGCCTCTGGCCAGCTCTGTTTATGTCTGTGTGTACGATGATTCTTCAGGCAATTGAATTGCATTACCCTTTTCATTCTAATAATATGAACAAAATTCAGATGTAGTATTGGATGATGTCTTGTCTATTGAACGACTTCAGGACTTGCCTGGCACATGGCAGAAAAATTACTGTCAGCTTGAGGGCCGCTGAGCCTCTGCCAAAGTACCAATATTTCCATGGAAAATCCTGGTCATTTACAGTTTATGTCTCAAAAATGAATTTTTATTTCATCGGCTTAATCTTTAGAGTTATCAGAAACATGTGTCTATTCCCAGGGAGACTTTCAATGTGAGATTCTTCTAACAAGACCAGAGCTGAGAGAGCTCCTGTAGGGGAGTGAAAGACAAGCATTCCCCGCCTGGTTGGAATTGCTGTTTGTATGATCCCTGCTGAGAGAGAGAAGAGGCTAGACTGGACTCTTTCCAAAAATCGGAGGGGAAGCTGATTCTGACTTGGGAGGGTATAAAAAATCTCAAGACCAAGGCTGTCAGCTTGAGGGGAGGAGGCTGGCGAGAGAGGGGCATGTGGGAGCATCTTTTCCAGTTCTTAAAATCAAATGCCTGGAAATCGGACACATCCAACCAGTCTCTGGCCCTGGCACGTAGTAAGCACTCGAGAAATGTGAGTTGAATTCAGCTGGTGAGGGTTTGGAAGCTGTGTAGCTGCTGTGCTCTGGATGGGGATTCGACCAAGTCTCTTCCACTCCACCCCCAATGCATTCATATTGCCTAATAATCTGTCACAAATGCCCAGCAGTGCTGAAGCCTTTGGCTGTGTCAAAGAGAAGGATCCAGCCCTTCCCAGGAGAATTTCCCCATTAGATACATGGCACAGCTCCACCCACACACTGGGTCTCTGAGTCAGGAGGGCATGTTTCTGCTGCAACCAATTTTACTACTGTTGTTTCTATTTTATCAACAGGCTTTTCTCTAAAAGCCTGTTAGCTTTTAGGGAAGGATCTGGACCCTGAGATCTCGAGATTGGTTATCTTGATCATGAGGAATTTTCCTAACCAGTCTCCTACCCTGCATCCTCATCTTCTGTCCTTAGACAACAGGGGAAAGACAGACTGCACTGTGAGAAGCATCATCACTGAAACTTCTCCTGCAGCTTGTCTGCCTGGCAAAGGCTTGTGTAATCACGGATAATTAGGATAGTGGTAGTAGACAGCTAACCCAGCACTGATGCAAAGCTACTGAGTTAGCGATTGTAGTAAATTTAAGTAAAGAGATTATTCTGAGCATCAGTTCTGGGCAGATGTGACAAGTAAAAATGGGTGTCTAGTAATATTTGCAAAGCAAGACATGAGACAGTTGTGTAGCTAGGTGATAGAAACTGGCAAGGCAAGAGAGATTCCTTCCTTCCCTCCCTCACTCCTCCCTCCCTCCCTTCCTTCCCTCCTTTCCTTTTCTTTTTCTCTTTCTCTTTCTTTCTCTCCTTCCTTCTCCTTTTCTCTTTCTCTTTCCTTCCTTCCTTCTTTCCTCCCTTCCTCCGTCCCTTTTATCCCTTCCCCCCGTCTCTGTCTCTGTCTTTCTCTCTCTCCAATAAATATTTCCCAAGCCCCAACTGTATGTTGCGTATTATCCTAGTCCTTTGGGATATAGCAATGGACAAAATAGACAAAACTCTTTGCTCATTGAGGACTTACATTCTAATGATCTACATCTATCTATTCATCATGTGCAGTGACCTGAAATGACACAGATAATACAATCACAAAATGAATCAGGATCAAAGAATATGCTAATCAGAAGGGAAGGTCAGGGCTGGAGGAGAAGTAAAGAAACACCAGTGGGTAGGCCTTAGCATCTTAGAGTTCCTAATGCTTCTCTGTGTGACTGAAGCTCCCTGGCAGCCAAAACAAAGAGGGAACGTATGTCAGTTACATGAATCTTACTGTTCAGGAAGGAGCATCACCACTGTCCCTATTTCTTCTCATGATAAAATGTGTTTTCTAACCATATTACCTTATTTAAGCATCAGAACAATCTCATGACTCAGCTACCATTATTAGGTCCATTTTACAGATGAAAAAACTGGGACTTAAGAAAGTTGAGCACCTTGCCCAAGGTTACATCTGGAAAGTGGCAGAGTTGAGAGAAATTCTCAGGCACACTAAACTGAGGTCTGTGTTCTAACCATGCACTTCATTGCCTCTGTTATGAGCAAACTGAAAAAGTACAACAATGGTCTGTGGGTGAAAGCCTAATTGCCCCAGAAGATAGTCTCCTGCCAGGGATCTGGGAAGAAAATAATATGCAATGAGAAACATCCATATGCAATGGGAAAACTATTAAGTATAAAGTTCATCTGCTTTTAGGCCCAAGACATCCCAGTAGTCCAAGAATGGGAAAACCAGAGCTGTGAGGTCCCAGGCTCCAGCTGAACTGGGCCAAAACTGCCCTGAAAATCCTACACCTAATTCTGTCAACGTAAAAGCATGATCTTTGTAAGAGAAAAGAGAAGCAATAATCCTGATTAGCTTGACGCCTGCCTGTTCTCAGCCTCACCCGCCCGCCCCCGCTCTAGAGATTGCCCGGGCTGGTAGTTGGAAGATGCTCTCCAAGGTGCTGAAGCAAGTGGGGCTTATTTTTCTTCTTTTCAGATTGGCTTCTTGCCTCTGACTCACTACTCCTGGTAAATCACATGAGTGTTGTAGCAGATTGCGAAAGGAGACGACCTGCATGACCAAGCTGAGAAAATGTGCCAATTTGTAAGAGTTCAAGTTTATAAACAGGTAATGCTAATACTGAGAGGTAGCATGACTGAATGACTTTGGCACATTTCTTAAACTTTTTATGTCTCAGTTTTCCCACCTGTAAAATGGAAATAATAAAAACAATAATAATAGTAAATAATACTGATCCCAAAACGAGTTGGTGTGAGGATCAAATGAGTTACTAAGTGCTTCAAACAGCACTTGGTAGCATGGGGGAGAAATGCCAGATATAGGTGATAGGGAGGAAGGCAGCAAATCACTCTGCCATGTGTGTACCTATGCAACAATCTTGCATGTTCTTCACATGTACCCCCAAACCTAAAATGCAATAAAAAAATGCTTTTACAGGCAAAAAAAAAAAAAAAAAAAGCACCTGGTGAATAGGCCCTATATACGTGTGTGTGTGTGTGTGTGTGTGTGTGTGTGTGTGTGTTTAAGTTGGTTATATTTCTTAAGGCAAACTTGCTTGGTAAAGGGGTCATCTCTGGAATGACAAACCTGGCAGAGTTACTTCATGGCATGGGATGGGTGGAGCCCCAGGGGATGCTGTGATGACAGATGACACAGAAAACAGTATCTTGCTTTCATCCCTCTATCAAATTCACATAACAAGACCAAAGCCTGCCCCACATCCAATTTTCCGTTGCATCTCAGAATTCTAAGTCCTTCAGTAATGTTCTAAAATGTAGAATTCTATGTGCTGTGCGGTTTTAAAACAACATCTGTTCATCAACCCCAGAGGTGACAGTGAGTCAGTGTTGGGGGTTGTTCAAAGCATACTCACATCTCTTTGTTCCCTCGCAGGAATGTTAGGGGGTCTAATTAATTACTGTTTGCAAAGCAACTGAGAAATTCTCCAGTGAAAGTTGCTGTAGAAATACAAGTTGCTGTATTATTATTACATGTGCTTGTAATTGTTTTCAAAGTTTACTTATTGGGCAGGGAAAGAGGGAGAATAGATTTTCTTCCTTGATGGTGATGGATAATGCTTTGCAAATTGGCATTTATGGATGCTAAATCACTTTATGGAAACATTGTATCTCTAGAGCTACAGGAATCTCATAATGGGAAATGCACATAAAGGGTTTCTTCTTTCACTTTTGCACC
Organism: Alouatta palliata; assembly: GCA_004027835.1. Classification (NCBI taxonomy): domain Eukaryota; kingdom Metazoa; phylum Chordata; class Mammalia; order Primates; family Atelidae; genus Alouatta; species Alouatta palliata. Next base: position 4,970 of record PVKV010029448.1, on the reverse strand, counting down.
CTTCCCTTCATTCAACTCCCATTTCCATAAACGAATGTGAAAAGCAACATTATGTGAAGCAATCATGTGTATCCAAACCTTAAAAGCTCAAATGCATATTTTAATAAAAATTTACCTGCACAGAGTCAGATTTTTTGGATAGAACATCCTTCTCATTAATTTATGCTAAAGATTGAGCAACATTAGGTTGAAATCAAAGCTTGAAACAGAAGCGAAGGAAATTAGACTTAAGCTGCAACAATTACAATTATGTGCTGAACTCATCCACTCAAAAGCTGTGGAAAATATTGGCTTGACTTGTTTTGTAAAGATTTGTGTGAAATATCTCAGACCTTCATCTGGGTCTACTATCTGAGAAATATCTTTCCATTATAGATGTATTTCTTTATTCCCATTTTATGGAGAAATAACTATTTTATAGGTATAGTTGAGCACTAGCCAGTCAAACTTACCCCCTTTCCTTTAATGTTTCTCTTTCCTAACTCAAGTTTGAGATAGTGACATTACTTCCGGCATACTGAAAAAAAAAAGTTGACTGGAATTAAAATTTAGCACTACACAGAGGAAGAACACAAGACCTTGTCTGTGAGCTGTTCAAGTGGTGATGAAATCCGAATTAGATAAGAATGCTATCACTGCTCCTATCAGCAGCTCCTCAGCCAAGTTTTATCTATAGCTGCACAAAAATTGATTTGCAATCAGTTACATTTGTTTTTTAAAATCCCATCAAATCCAAGAAGCCTATTTTAGTCTGTAAAATTGAGCAGATAATTGCCTCCTTTATATGAATAAAATGTAAAATCCGTATCTGGAATAACAGCCATTTTCTTATTCCTCAACAGGCGCTTTGAGCTCCAGTCACACCACACCTCCTAGATTTTCTAGTTGTATGCTCTTTTATTCAGCTTGGGATTCTCATCAGCTCTCCCCCGACCCTTTTCTTCCCCCTGGGCTCCCCACCATCGCACCCTCCCAGCTGCAGACCTTGAGGTTCTCTCCTCTGGGGTCCCATAGTATTTTTTATGTTATGAGATTTCTCACATAATAATAAATAAAGGAAAGAATAAACGAACGAGCTAGGTCCTGCTTACTTCATGAGGGCTCCATACTTTGTATTTTCTCATAGCCCATGGGATGCTGGTCTGATCATAGGGGCAGGCAATGACACTCTTGAATTTAAATCATACAGTCACTGCCAGCTCACCACTCCAGAGGGCTTTCCTTTCTAGTGGATTAGCCATATTGTAAATGATCAATAAGGCCAATGATTCTTGCAGATCTTGATTTTATGTTCTTATGGATGCTGTCCCTTACATAGCTGCATTCTGCCCTATTCATTTACCTCTCAAAAAAAGTTTCTCTCTCTCTCTCTCTCCCTCCTCCCCGTCCTGGTCCAGGCCATTGTCATCTCCCATCTGGACACCTGCCGTGACCTCCTCATAGGTCTGCTTCAGTCACTCTTGCTCTTCACGTTTTTATTGGGATTGCAGCCAGAAGGGTTATTTAAAATGCAAATCTGGGCCAGGGAGATCACCTGAGGTCAAGAGCTTGAGACCCGCCTGGCCAGCATGGCGAAACTCTGTCTCTACTAAACATACAAAAATTAGCTGGGGATGGTGGCATGCACCTGTAATCCCAGCTACTCGGGAGGCTGAGGCAGGAGAATCGCTTGGACCCAGGAGGCAGAGGTTTCAGTGAGCCAAGATTGTGCCACTGCACTCCAGCCTGGGCAACAAAGCAAAAACTTCATCTCAAAAAAAAAAAAAAAAAAAAAAAAAAAGCAAATCATACAGTCAGTTACGTCAATTCTGAGGAGCATTTGAATTATTAAGTTAACATCTTATTGTTAACTATAGTCATCTACAGTGCTGTAGTACTCTAGAACTTACTCCTCTTACCTTGTCATCTTCTAGCTACTCCGCCTTTTTTCCTGGTCCTTCATTATCTCAACTTGCTGTCCCACCTCAGGACCTTTGCTGCCCTGTTGCCTCTGTCTGGATTGCTCTTTCCTTGCTCCCCTTTTACCTAGTTACCAGGTCATCCCACTCTCTCCAGGTAGTTAAGCCCTGAGTTACACACTCTCCTAACTCTCTGTGCTTTTCCTTCACAGTGCATAGCACAGTTAGTAGTTGTGTGTGTGTATGTGTGCACAGGTGTGTATCTGTCTAAGCTCCATGAGAGCAGGAACAGGGTCTGTTGTTTTCTCTCCTCAGAGCTTAGGCTCCTCAGACGTGGAGTAAGGATTTAAAAATATTGTTGAATGAATAAATGATTCTGGGACAAATATCAGATCTTTGTCTAATAAAGCAAGAGCCAGAGGAGAAATGTTGATGCTCAAACATCTATTTTCTGACTCTTGGGAAGGTGCGCACCAGCCAGTTAACAGTATTGCCTAGCTCAGCTACCAGCAAGTCTTTCGCCTCAACCTGATAAATGATGCAATCTTTTACATAGTATAAGTTCAGCCCTTTAGAAAATGATTCCATCAAGTCATGGCAAGAGTCCAAGAAGCCCATAATGAAATGCAAATAAAAAATTTAAAAAGAGCATATGCTCTGCAAATTAAGCAACAGAAACAGTAATACCTTCTACTGCCAATTCGTTATGAGTGAAATCACCCAGACTTCAACATGGTAGGCACTAGACATCCATTGCTCTGGATAACAGGAAATAAATGACCCTCTCTTGCTAGGTTTCTGCCAGCATTTCTAGCTTGTCTTACCCTCTGCCTATAAGTTCTCCTATTCTAACACAACCTCACTCAGAATGCTCAGACAAGTCTACATTGGGAATAGGCAGTTCTTTCTGCTTAAACTATCTACCTTCTCCTGACCTCCCACTTCACCCTTCCCTCTCCAGGGCTCCCGAGTGCACATACATTCATCATTTCCAGCTCAAGAAGCCTTATCCAGCAACATTTCTTCATCTGATTGAAGTTTCGATTTTCCCTTTGCCATCTCAGTAAATGGCCCTGCCATAACCCTCTGCTCAAAACGGGAACCTGGGAATCTTCTTAGCTTTTTTTCTTCTATCTGTAATACCCATCATATCCCATCCATCAGCAAGTCTTGTCTTAACACCGTCCCTTTTCCCCAACTCCATCATCCTCATCTTAACCCCCATCTCTACTCCCGATGCAAAAGCCTCTCACTTTCAGCCCTCCCATCCATTCTTCCCTCAATGGTCGGTGCAATCTTCTGAAAGCAAATTAGGTTGTACCTAAAACTCTTTTATGATTTCCCATGTCTCCAAGAAAAATATTAGAACTCCCTTCCATGACCTGCAAAGCCCTAATGAGTTGACTCTTGCCTTTCTCATTTAGATGCTGCCCTCACTTTGGGTCTTCCCAACTTGACGTCTTCACTTCTGGTGTCTCAACAGTGACATGTCCTCTACTGAACTCCCAATATCCCCCAGGCTCAATCTTTGGCTGTGGCTGCTCCATCCTTTCAGTGGCTCAGGCCAGAAAGCTCAAAGCCATCCTTGACTCTTCTCACTAACTCACACCATTTCCAGTGAATCCTGACAGCTCTAATATTTCCCCTTCTCCTCCTCCTCCTTCTTCCTCTTCCTCTTCTTCCTCTTCATCCTCTCCTTCTTTCTTCTCTTTCTCCTCCTCCTCTTCCTCCTTCTTCTTCCTCTTCCTTCTTTCTTGTTCTTCTTCTTCTTCTTCTTCTTCTTCTTCTTCTTCTTCTTCTTCTTCTTCTTCTTCTTCTTCTTCTTCTTCTCCTCCTCCTCCTCCTCCTCCTCCTCCTCCTTTTTCTCTTCTCCTCTTCCTCCTCCTTTTTCTTTTTTCTTCTTTCCTCTTCTTCTTCTTTTGAGATGGAGTTTCAAACTTGTTGCCCACACTGGAGCGAAGTGGCATGATCTCAGCTCACTGCAGCCTTCACCTCCAAGGTTCAAGCGATTCTTCTGTCTCAGCCTCCTGAGTAGCTAGGATTACAGGTGCTTGCCACCACGCCGGGCTAATTTTTGTATTTTTAGTAGAGACGGGATTTCACCATTTTGGCCAGGCTGGTCTCAAACTCCTGACCTCAGATGATCTGTCTGCCTCAGCCTCCCAAAGTGCTGGGATTACAGGTGTGAGCCACTGTGCCTGGCCCAGCTCTACTTTCAAACTGTGATATGGTTTGACTGTGTCCCCATCCAAATCTCATCTTGATTGTAGCTCCCATAATTCCTACTTGTCATGGGAAGGACCTGGTGGAAGGTAACTGAATCATGGGCGTGGGTTTTTCCCGTGCTGTTCTCATGATTGTGAATAAGTCTCATGAGATCTGATAGTTTTATAAAGGGAGAGTTCCCCTGCACATGCCCTCTTGCATGCTGCCATGTAAGACACCCCTTTTTTCTTCCTTCACATTCTGCCATGATTGTGAGGCCTCCCCAGCCATGTGGAACTGTGAGTCTATTAAACCTCTTTCCTTGATAAATTACTCAGTCTTGGGTATGTCTTTATTAGCAGTGTGAGAACAGACTAAAGCAGACTGTGTCTCAAGAACCTGTTCACTTCTCACTTCTCCTGTGACTATCCTGGTCCACGTCACCACCATCTCCTGCCTGGACAATGGCAATGGCCGCCTCCCTTGCCTTTCTGCTTCTGCACTTGCCCTCTCCACCAACCTCTCTTCACTCAATTCTCAACCCAGCCTCTGGAAGAGTGATGCTAAAATATGGGTCAGGTTAGGTCACTTGTCTGCTCAAAACCCTAGTGACTCCCACCTTACTCAGAGTCAAAGCTAACGTCCTCACAATGGCCTAAAGACCCCATGTGGCCAGGCGCGGTGGCTCACGCCTGTAATCCCAGCACTTTGGGAGGCTGAGGCGGGTGGATCACGAGGTCAAGAGATCGAGACCATCCTGGTCAACATGGTGAAACCCCGTCTCTACTAAAAATACAAAAATTAGCTGGGCATGGTGGCACGTGCCTGTAGTCCCAGCTACTCGGGAGGCTGAGGCAGGAGAATTGC
>PVKV010029447.1:0-23604 GCA_004027835.1 Alouatta palliata | reverse complement strand
GTGGATTTATCTATATGTGGTCCTTGTGGTTGGTGATTTTCAGATGGGGTCTCTCACTGGATGTCCAGTTTGTGGACGATGAAGTTATTTCTTTCTGTTTCTTAGTTTTCCTTCTAACAGTCTGGCCCCTCTGCTGTAGGACTGCTGAGGTCCACTCCTGGCCCTGCTTGCCTGGGGATCACCTGCAGCGGCTGTAGAATAGTAAGGGTTGCTGTCAGTTTCTTCTGCTATCTTTGTCCCTGAAGATTACCCACCAGATGTCAGTCTGAGCTCTCCTTTATGTGGTGACTCGTTGGATATACGGGGGTCAGGGAGCTGCTTGAGGTGACAGTATTCTTTATAGAAGCTCAAATGCTGAGCTGTGAGCTCCGTTGTTCTTTCAGAGTTGCTGGGCAGGTACGTTTAAGTCTGCAGCAGCAGAACTCATAAACCCTTTTTTTTTCCTAGGTGCTCTGTCCGGGGGGTTAGGGCTTTATTTATGAATTTCCCTTGTGCTGCTGCCTTTTTCTCTGGACTGCCTTGCCCAGAGATGAGGCAGCCTACTCACTGCCTGCAGAGGCTTTGCTGAGCTGGTGTGGGCTCCGCCCAGCTGCCGTGTGAACTTCCCTGCAGTCCAGTTTATACCGGTGTAGTTAGTACTGCCTCTGCAATGGCAAACTACCTCCATAGTGGCAGACTGCCTCAGTAATGGTGGACGCCCCTCCCCCACAGAGCTAGACCGTCCCGGGTTCAGCTGTGCTTGCTGTGAAACTCTCGATCCCGAGAGTTTCCAATGGCTGTTTTTTTGTGGGGGTGGGAGCAGCCGAGCCTGGTCTCCTGGCTCCCTGCCTCAGAGTGTCTTTTTTAGTTGAATGGTTGACTATCTCCCAGGTGTTCCAGCTGCCTGTTGAAAAGGCGCCGGGGTCTGTATGATTTCCTGTGCGGTGACCCACTGTGCCGGCTGAAACTGCAGGCACTGGCGTTTTTTTGCCTGGGAAATCTCCTGGCCTGGCTGTCTGTTTCAGTCCCCTTTTTTAATCAAATGAATGGGCGGCTCTGCCTTCCCGGAGTTCCAATTGCCAGCTAAAACGGCACCCGGACCCACGTATTTTGTATGGGGAACTGCTGCGCCTGGGTGCCGCTCCAAACAGCGGCGGTGAAAACGCCCGCACAGGCAAAAACAGCTGAGCCGGCGAAAACAGCCACGCCGGCCAAACCAGGTGCGCTGGCGACCCGTGGGGCTCCTCCCCCTGGGAATCTCCTGGTCGGTGGGCAATAAAAATCCGTCTGGGAATGTGGCATCCACTCACCCTCCACGCTTTCACTTGAAGCTGCAATCCTCAGCTGCTCCTAATCGGCCATCTTGGATCGGTCTCAGAAAATATTTTCTATAAATAATACATGTAGTTTCGTTTTAGTGCTCCCACCCTAAGGTTTGAAGTTTACTTTTTCCAGTACCTTTTTCCTCCACGATCACCTTTTTTTCTCTTTTCCCTCTCCCACTCATGCACACGTGGGGGTTTCTGTGAGAATTGGCCTTGCTGCACTGTGATTGGCGAAGATGTGAAACTTTTATAAAAAAAATACTTAAATTGTTTCTTTTGTTTCGTTTTGTGTATTTGAAGTTTTAGTTATCTTCAGACTCCTCTTCCACTTCCCACAGCCATGTGAAGAATGCCGTGACAAATTTCAGGGCCACTCCCATCCCATTCTGCTCTGCAGGGTCCTTGCTCTTCTCCCATTTGTAGAAGGTATCCTCGGAGATCACCTCCTCATCATATAGGCAATCAAAAAACATCAGCAACAAATTGGCAGGTTGATCAAATTTTACTACTGATGCTTGTAGTGCATAAAGTGCTTGCAGTTCCTTCTCTCTATCTGAGTCTAGGTACTTGAATAAGATTGGCACTCTCTGCTTGATAACAACAGTGTCCACTCTGAATTTAGAACAGTCAGCTATAATAGCTGCTTTACGAACAGCAGTCATTAAAGTCTAAGGAATGTAGGTAAGCTCATCTGGCTTTCATCTAGATTAGCCTCCACCCAGTCAAAGATCTTTTCATCATTTGCTTTGTCCTCAATAATGAGTTTTTCGAGTCACTTATTTAGCTCTTCAGTAGATAGCTCTTTCTTTGAAAGTGCTTCAGAGAAACAGGGACTGTCAGACTCTATGAAGTCCAAATTCTGCTCCAAAAGAAAATTATGTACATCTTCTCCTTAAGGTAAAAAGTCCTTCCAGCTGAGGTCAGCCTCCCTCCATAAGGCTCCCACTATCTTATGGCTCACCTGTTTGCATAGAAGGTGAAATATTTCAGAAAGCAAGACTCCAGCTCTTCCAACAGGACGTAAAAGTTTGCTAAATTCTATAGTAAGTTATCTCACGGAGATTCCACCTTCTTTTAACATGGGGGTCACCAGTTCAGCCAGGTACAACCAAATATGGGGAATATCAATGGCTATGTCATCTGCCAATTCCAAAGTTTCTGAAAAACCTTTGAAAAAGTCCTGTTTGCTGAGTTTTTCTGACTGTACCAGCTGATAAAGTAGTTGGCCTATGTGATCCATGGTGATCTGGCTCCTTTCCAGGGTGGACTCCACTCCCACTCTCACAAAAACATGTAGCAGATAATTAATGTTCCTAAGTGGTATGTTTAATTTTTAAATTATGTTTTCCCAAAATATTTGTTGACTTTCTAGCACTTTACAGAAATGTGTTATATAGTTGCAGTATTTTAATGCACATGCATATACTATGCTGTAGAATATATATATATATATATATATATATATATATATAGAGAGAGAGAGAGAGAGAGAGAGAGAATATATATGTAGAATATATATGGTAAAATATCTAAATTATCTCTTCCTATATATATATTTTACATATATATTCAAGAAATTCAAGACTATATTCAAGATTGTCTCTATATTTTATACATATATATAGTTATACATATAGTTACATATATACTTATATGTATATAGTTATATATATATATTTGGCAGAGCTAGCTGAAGTTTTATTTTGGACAAAAGAAATAATAATAATTGAATTGTTTTGCATCTGGAGGCATGGGCAAGGGCAGTCACCCAGAGAGTAAACTCCCCCACGGGTGGGCTGAGGCCTAGGGCTGAGCCTCAGGTGGGTCTCTTGTTCCCCATGCTCACCTGCACACGGGCTTCCCTCCTGATCTCTGGGGCAGCCGCAGGAGGGGCAGGCTGTGAAGGACTGTCACAGCTGTTCACTTAGGCAGGACATCAGAGGACTCGAACACCGACCTCCCATTGCGGGTCTCAATCTTCTTCACAACCATGGCCCTGGTAGTGCTGGTGCAGCTGAAGGAGCTGGAGTCCACGCCAGAGCCAAAGCTGTAGCCCAGGCTGTAGCTGAGGCTGAGGCTTATGAGGTCCCCATAAGCCGAGCTCAGACCACCTGCACAGCCACTAGTGGTCTTAATATGGTTACTCATGTTCTGCATCCCGGACTCCAGCCAGCCAAGCACACTATATTAAAACTACAATGTGCCCTGAAACTTATAGGTCACGTCACATATTATTATTTTTATATTACCACTGGATCATCATGCTGTTTGGCAGTTTGAAAATATCTTTGAATACATTTATTTAACAAGAAAATTTATCAGCAAATGAGAAGGATTGTTATAGTTTATAAGTAGCACACCATGGACCCTAATACAAGTTGACAATGAATAATATAGTTTTTCTTTTATGACCCCAAACATGCTAAAATGCTAACAAGTAGTGCTTACAAAAGATGTGAATGGCAAATGCTCTCCATCAGCTTTTGTTTAAAATGATTGCCAGTGACTAGCAGCTCCGATGATTAGGAGTAGGAAAGAAGAACCGTTCCATACCCGACAGTGATGCAGTCTGCTCCTAGCGGCTTCATGAATTCTTACCATCCCATGTTTTAATAGTAACACTGCACTGATTTTAAAATTAAATTAGGATCTAATGTTGCTGGATTTTAATAACATGTGGGCATATAGATTACATAAAGAGGAATTGTGAAGGAAAGGGCCAGAATAAGATTTCTCCAGAAACGCTGAGTTCTAAGCAGTCACTTTAGGATGAATCACATGAAATTGCCATTAGGCAACCATGTTTGACCAATAAGAATGACAGTGTCACTTGGTTCAATTTCACTTGCATCTATCTGCAGCAGTATCAGGGGAAAAGAAAAGTAGAAAACATGCAAAAGTATGTCAAAAATCTAAAGATTGAAACTACCATTTTAAAATCTTTCCATAGTTCACAGCTATCAGCCCACACACTAAGAAAATATCTGTGCATAGGCAAGGAGTCTTCACTTTGGAGAGGTTTTTATACCTGTTTATATTTAAAAAGACAGAAGGGTGTAAGAGCATTGTGGCACTGCAGAGGTCCCATTCTTCCCTGCGGAGGGCAATCTTAGTTGTATACATGTCTCTGGATTTTGAGATCTTTCTTCTTTGGAAAATACTAACCTTTCTAGTTGTTAAGCTGGAGAGGTAATATTTTCCTGTCTTTTTTGATGAGGGGTATAGCCCTTCATTTCTTTCTTCAAGAGACAATGGCTTTAGAGCACTGAAGATTAATGAAATTATCAGTGCTGAAAGACCTTCTCATGGTAGCACTATAAAAGATTTTGACGTCTTCCATCCTTGAAATAGCCTAAGAAAGTCAATGAAACAGAAAAGAAGTACAACTTGTTAAAAAGGCTCCAACCTTTTAACAAGCACTGTTGATGATAAACCACACATGAAGACTCCTCTAGATAGTTCACAGTTAGAGCTGCTTTGGCTGAGTTTCACACTGCCAGGATCCAGGGATGCTACTCCCTGCCACCTCAAAAAGTAATCTCCCTAAAGGGCTATAATTAGATTGCTGAAGCAAAAAAAAAAAAAAATCATCATTTATTAATCTATTCAAATTTTACCCAATCTGTAGTAGTTATTATATTCTCAATGCAAATTTTAATGAAGCAGTTATGTGTTAGAGTTTACTGGACCACAAAAGAGGTCGAATGCCTAAAGCATCAAAAGGCAGGGCCTTGCACTTCTATTTCTAATGGTAGACGCTGTATTATTGTAATGTACTCCCAAGGTAAAACAGAAAATACTAATTTTAACTATGCCTCCATTTCAGTTGTAATTTTTCTCACAACTGAAACCAGAAAAGAGGCACAATTTTTTTTACCTCTTTATAAAAATACAAGAATCTTGTATTTTACTTTATAAAATATACAAGAATATAGAATGCTATGTGACTTTTTTATAAAAATACAAGAATCTTGTATTCAAATTATTTGAAATAATTCAATTATTCATTATTTGAAATAATAATTTAAATACAAGATTCTTGTATTTTTATAAAGAAGTCACAAACCATAAATATATTACTTTGCCCAAAAAGAGTTACCATTTCCAGTAAAACTCATGCATTTCTTGCATTCAGTACCTGAGATGCTCATACTTTATACAGACTAAGTGTAGGAGGTCTTTCAGCTTAAGCACTAATGTTTTGCCTAACAAACTTATGAGACTGACTTCACTGTGGAAAATGACATAAATTTGCAAAGTAAGTAATAAAAAACAGGCAAAAGTGGTAAGTACATTACAAATGTAGATATCATTTAAAACTTAATTGGAAGAAATTATGTATGCTCATTTGAAAGGGTAAAGGTTCAAAAAGAAAGCCACTAAGAATGAGTTAAATTTGGTTGAAATCATTGTGAATTATGGTCACAGAAGAGCTCTATAATTTTTAAATAATGTGAATTCATGTATAAATCATAAATGATATGTAAAATAAGATGACAGAAGATTTAAAAGCTCTTCAGGATATAAGTTAATTTTGAAGCTTTTCATTTTTCTAATCACTACTCAATCTAGTCTAGTCACAGATCTTGGTTTTGGTGGTTGACAGAAAACTCCCCCGTAGTGACTTCATTGCCTTCCTTCCAGGTTCTGTGCTCTTTCTTTGTGGAGAAGATAAACTGGCAAATGCAAGCCATTGTCCTTTGCCAAGGATCGAAGATCAAAATAGTACGTGGCATAAAAACTTCCAGAAACTTTGATGTTATAGGCCATTAGCTGCAAAAACTATCTTTCATACTCATTCTCGTGGGAGAAGAAACACAGCAAAATCAGCACAGGACAATGTTAGTCCACTGGGCTAGCTTCAAAAACATTATTCTGATGTAAGAACTGTGCTAAAGCTATTACATGTTCTAGTTCTATTAGAACACATGCAAAAGCACACTCTGGAGACAAACTCTATAGATGTAATAAATATGAGAAAGCACACAATTTTGTCAGTTCTCTTTGAGAACTTGGAAAAACATACAGGGCAAAAAGTACAAATGTAAAAAAATTGATAATAAACTTGATTTTCTCACTTACTTTTAAAGACATTTTAGGATTTAAAATTGAGAAAAACTACAAAATTTTAAGAATGGTAAAGCCTTCAGTTTTTGTCATTTCTCTTCAAAAACATGAAAGGGGTCAATGAAGAAAAGTCTTATAAATACAAACATGTGGTAATGTCTTTACTTGTTCCAGCATCTGAAGACAAGAAAACACTCATTTCTGAGATAAAACCTATGAATGTACAGAATGTGGGAATGCCTTTATTTATGCGATATTCACTCAGAGATCCATGATATTACACACTGTAGATGGACCTTATAAATATAAAAAGGCACACTAAATTGGAACCCAAGTAATTTACAAAATACAAGAACGTTTTCAGTATTAACATTTTTATTTCAAAAGCTGTGTGAAAACTCACACTAGAAAATAATCATATAAATGTTGCCAGAATGAAAAGCCTGATGCAAACTGATTATTTTCTAATCCTCAAAAATACACATAAATTTTATATGATTTTAAACACTTTGTGTTTCTCAGTGGTTTTTCATTAGAAAGGGTCTATGCACTTTATATTTTCACTTCTTTTCCAAGAAAACATTAGGTTGAAAATTTTGTAGATACTCTTCAAACAAAATTACATGAGTTTAGTACACATACTAAACGTGTAGTGGGTTTTTTTTGTGCTAAGTTATTTAATAGCATTTATTTCTGATCATTTAAAAATATAATTCTGAGCTACTAGGATGTCTCTAAATTCTGTTTTAAAACAAATAAAGGCTACCCAGTTGGATTCCTGTGCTAATGTCCAAACAAGGCACAGTTGCTTCCAGTCCCTTCTGCATCCAGCACCCTGAGTTTGGGTTGAGGAGAAAAGTGACTACCTTTTTTTTTTTTTTTGAGACAAGAGTCTCACTCAGTGGCCAGGTGACAGGCTGGAATGCAGTGGTGCAATCTCAGTTCACTGCAACCTCCATTTCCTGGATTCAAGCAATTCTCCTGCCTTAGCTTCCCGAGTAGCTGGGACTACAGGTGCTTGCCACCACACTCAGCTAAGTTTTGTATTTTTAGTAGAGACGGGGTTTCACCATGTTGGCCAGGATGGTCTTGATCTCTTGACCTCATGATCCACCAGCCTTGGCCTCCCAAAGTGCTGGGATTACAGGCGTGAGCCACCACACCTGGCTGAAAAGTGACCGCCTCTTATGCCTTCGTGCTGCTGACTTGGGGATCACTCTTCAGAGTTCCCATAGTACAGATGCACAACTCAGACTCTATGCTCACTCACAAGGCCCGACAATAGTGATCAGATGACAGGAATGATGAATGCCATTTATTAGCTCTGAAGAACTTGCAGATATTTTCACAAGGATAATAGAAAGAGGCTTACTGAAGTTGAAAATCACCAACAAAAGCCATGGGCACATCAGCATGGCAACAAGTGGATCCATGGGGAGCCACCCTGTTATCTCTGAGGAGCAAAAACTCTAAAACAACAAGGATTCATCCCAAATACACACATAAGCTACATTTGATGGGAAAGGAAATCCTCTCCCTCTGCCTTAGTGCATGAGGCTATGTTAAAGGGCATAATGCCAGTTTCTACTCACTTTAAAACTACAAAGGTAAGAAACTGTCACGAGACAGGGCAGGAATACTCTTTAAACATTGGAAGAAAGAAAGACTAAAGAGAGACACGTTGGCTAGACTAAACTCACTTTATTATTTGACTTCCAGTAGGGCACTGGACTTACACACTCAGTATTTCACCTGAGCTGAAAATAAAACCCCAAGGGGCTCAGCATCTGTCACCCATGGCCAGAACAGAACATGGGGTATCAGTCAAAGGCACTGAGATAGATAAAGGCTGAGAGCTGCTTTCCGCCACATGATTATACAGCTGCCCTCACCTATTTTTTTTTTTTTTTTTAAGAGACTGGGTCTCACCCTTTTACCCAGGCTAAAGTTCAGTGGTATGATCTTAGTTAACAGCAGCCTCAAACTCCCAGGCTCAAGCAAGCCATTTACCTAAGCCTTTCAAGTAACTGGGACTACAAGCTCATATCACTGAGCTGGTCTAATTTAAAAGAAAACTCCATTTAGAGAGAGGCTCTTTGTTTCCCAAGCTGGTCTGAAACTTCTGTGCTCAAGCAATCCTCTTATCTTGACCTCCCAAAGTGCTGTAATTATACATGTGAGCTAGTATACCCAGTTTCACGTTAAATGTATAAACAAATATAAAATAATATACAACCACTTTCATAGTAATCCCTGTAAAGATTTACTTGTATAAAAACAATAAATACCTGAACAACATATTTAATTTATTGGTTTTAAAGTTTTAATATCTTATCCACTAGCTAAGTCAACAAGTGTTTGATATTCTGTGAAGAACAGTTAGAATATGAGCAAAGATGTAGTTTTGTCATTTGTTTAACTGAAAACCCATCTGAAACTACTTCCAATGTTAATTTCCTTTTTATATGGCCATAAATCTATAGAAATGTAAATCAGACAATGTTTTAATAATCAGCTAATCAGGACCTTTGTATGTATCTCTTTTATATTATTTCATATTTTTTCATGAACACATTTTGACTGTGTAGAAATACCATATTTTACTAAATTATTATGCCAATTAATAGAGGTTTAGTTACAGAAGAAAAACATTAAGCCTATGGGATATGGGTCTTCTTAGTTTTTTTGCTTGTTTTTTGTAAATTACTGAACAGCATGCCCTTTTCAGGCACAGCAAATTTTCTGAAGAGCAGCTGCTCAGTTTAACTGATTTTTTGAAGGACAATATATTCCAATAAGACATGAAGACTGAAGAGTTTTAAGAAAAATCTGATAGACATCCATTTTTAAATGGTCTAATTTACAGTCAAAACAAGATTATTATACATAATCAACAGCAGAGAGACCAGGTAAATGTATATTAAACATTTTGTTGTAATGCTTTTCAAGTTCCAAAGATCATGAACAAAAGCAGCCTGTTCAGAGCATAGCTCCTGGTGTTTCTGCATTCACAAACAGCATTGTGTAGCTCTGGTTTTCTTACAGCTGGCTTCTGCCACCACTGCTCCTGGGGCTCACATCTGTGGAAACCTGCACATTCTCTGACCTTGTAACTAGAACTAGAGCCCAGCCAGCTTAATTGCAAGGTTTGAGAATAATTTAGCTGCAATTATGTAACAGATTCTATAATGGTGTTTTCAGTCCATTCTTACTCCTCTTTTCACATAGAAGCTAAATTGGCATTTCTAAGTTTGATATAATTTTCTGTTGAGAAGACTTCAGTGGCTTCCCATTAAAATCCAAATATTTTACCATGACTTTTAAGACTCCATATCAGTTGTTCTAATAATCATTATGTATCATAATTACTTGATTCAGTGTTTATAATTACAAATTTTGTTTCCTTTGAGAAATCAGTCTGCAGAGTGATGACGGTAGTGATCAAAGTAAGTTTAGTGTCGGCAACTCTCAAAGTACTTACAATTGTTTCCAATTCATTTTCTGCCACATCGTTTGCTAAAATGGCTACTAGCAACCTCACCATCATCACTCAGTTTATCCTATTAGCAAAGTGGTCATTTTTACCCTCAGCCATTTCGACAGCAACCAGCAGTCACTATTCTCTTCTTAGTCACAACATCCTTATTTCAGTTGTCAATGTACAGTGTAGTAATTCTGAAAAATAGTCTTTTTAAAAAATTGTGCATATATTATAGATTTATATAGTCACAGTGTATATAGTATATTTTGATAAAGGCCAACAATGTATACTAATCCTATCGGGGTAAAAAATGTATCCACCACACATTTATCCTTTGTGTTACAAATAAATAATTCTAATTTTTTCATTATTGTAAAATGTACAGTTAAATAATTGCTGACTATAGTCACTCTGTTGTGCTATCAAATATTAGATCTTATTCTAAATACACTTTTGTACTCATTAACTATTACTTCTTTCTTCCCATCCCCCATATTACCTTTATCAGCCTCTGGTAACAATCCTTCTACTCTCTATCTCCACAAGTAAAGTCGTTTCAATATTTAACTCCCATGAAAAGTGAGAACATCCTTGTTAGTATAGTGGTGAGAATTTTTTTTTAAAAACAGTGAGAACATGTGAAGTTTGTCTTTATGTGCCTGGCTTATTTCACTTAACATGATTTCCATTAATGTTGTTGCAAATAACATAATCTCATTCCTTTTGAAGCCAAATAGTATTCTATTGTGTACATGTACCTTTTCTTTATCAACTCATCTGGTGATGTGCACTCAGGATGCTTCCAAATCTTGGCTATTGTAAATAGTGCTACAATATACCTGAGAGTACAGGTATCTCTTTGATATACTGATTTCCTTTATTTTGGGTTTATATCCAGCAGTGGTATTGCTGGATCACATCATAGCTCTATTTTCAGTTTTGAGGACCCCCAAACTGTTCTCCATAGGGGTCATACTAATTTATATTCTCACTAACAGTATATGAGGGTTCCTTTTTCCCCATATCCTCACCGATATTTGTTATTGTGTGTCTTTTGGATAAAAGTAATTCTAAGTGAGGTAAGTTGATCTCTTACTGTAGTGTTGGTTTGAATTTCTCCAATGATTAATAATGTTGAGTACCTTTCATACATCTGTTTACCATTTTTATGCTTTTTTTTAAAGTTTTGAAACAGTCTCATTCTATCACCCAGGTTGGAGTGCAGGGCACTATCACAGCTTACCATAACCTTGACCTCCTGAACTCAGGTAATTTTCCCATCTAGGTCTCCCATGTAGCAGAAACTAGAAACACTTGCTATCGGCAGCTAGTGTGTCTTCTTTTGAAAAATGTCTATTCAGATCTTTTGCCCACTTTTTAATCAGATTATTAGTTTTTTCCTACAGAGTTGTTTTTATGTCTCATATATTCCTGTAATTAACTCCTTGATGGATAGTTTGCAAATATCTTTTCCCATTCTGTGGCTTGTCTCTTCACTTTGTTGTTTCCTTTGCTGTGCATAAGCTTTTTAACTTGAACTGACCTCATTTGCCCATTTTTTTTTTGTTTTAGTTGCCTGTGCTTATGGAGTATTAAGAAACCTTTTCCCAGTCCAACGTCTTGAAGAATATTTCTAATCTTTTATTATGGTTTTATCATTTGAGGTCTTATATTTCAATCTTTAATGCATTTTGATTTGATTTTTGTATAAGGTGAGAAATACTAGTTTCATTCTTTTGCATATGGATATCCAGTTTCCCCAGCACCATTTATTAAAAAGACCATCCTTTCCTCATTATATATTATTGGCCACTTTGTTGAAAATGAGTTCATTGTGCATGTATGGATTTGTTTCTGCATTCTCTCTTCTGTCTCATTGGTCTATGTGTCTGTTTTCATGCCAGTGCCATGCTGTTCTGATTACTATAGTTGTAGAGTGTAATTTGAAGTCAAACAATGTGACTCATTTTGTTCATTTTTTTCCTCAGAATAGCTTTGAATATTCTGTGTCTCTTGGTTCCGTATAAATTTTAGGATTGTCTTTTCTATTTCTGTAAGGAATGTCATTGGTTCTTGCAGATGTGTAGAAGTAGCATATTGGGGATTTGGATTCGATCTGGAAGAATTCTCTGCATTAGCAGCCAGAGACTCGTTTCTTCTCTTACCTTCCCACAAACCAAAAGAGTATCTCTGTCCTGGAGCTCAGAAAGGAGTGATACAAGCACCCTTGTGGCCACTACCACTTGGACATCACTGTGTCAGATCTGAAGCTGGCACAGCACTGTGACTGCCCAAGACGCCTACTGTAACAACTCCCCAGCTGCCAGCTATTTTTCTCAAAGTGCCAAGGCTCTACAATTAGCTCTACAATTAGCAGTCCGTGACTCCAGACAGCCTTCTATCCTTCCTTTATGTGTAGTAAGTTCCCCTGGTCCCTGGATGGGTTCAAAGGTGCTGTCTGGGAACTACGGCTGGTCTCATAAACCTTAGAAATACACTCATTACTTTATTTTACTGTGACTGAACTCGCACTAAAACCATCAAACACCTTTCCACTCTTCCCTACCCTTTCTCCAGGCAGAGTAGTCTGTCCCCATGTTCACCACCATCACAGTCCCATGGGTTGTACTACCGGGTCACCACTGATGCTCACTGAGGCCCAAAGTCAGCTTGTGGTCAATGCTGCCTGGCCTGGAACTCACACTTCAGGGCAGTGGGCTCCCCCGTGGCCCAAGGTAGGTCCAGGGATGTCATCCAAGAGCCAAGGCCTGAATCAGGGGGCCCAACAGCCCACTTGGTGCTTTTCTCCACTGTAGCTGATCTGGTGTCTAAGCTCAAGACAAAGTCCACTGTACTATTCCCTTGGCTTTTATAAAGCAGAGGGAGTCTCTCCTCATAGCCCCCAGAGCTGGGAAGGTGCTCAATCATGCATGATGCCAGCACATCCCTGAGTCTCACTCAAGGCCCATGGCATGTACTACCAGCTTACCATTGCTGATTATTCAGGGTCCAAGGGCTCTGTAGTCAAAAAGTAAAGAATCCTCCCTTACTGAGTCCTTCCCTTCAAGGTAGCAGGTTCCCCTCTGGCTTAAGGTTTGTCTAGAGGTATTATCAAAATACTGGGACCCAAAATGGAAGTCTCATGACTCTGACCAGTGCCCTCTCCTACTGTGGCTGAGCTAGTATCCAAGTTGCAAGACAAAGTTCTCTTTACTCCTTCATCTTCTAAAGCAGAAGAAATAGGTCTCTGTCAGAGCTGTGAGCTACACTGCCTAGGATTGAAGGAGAGATGGTACAGCACTCCCTTAGCTGCCCCAGCTGCTGTCTCTCTAGGTCACCTGCCACCCCAAAACGCTAGCTCTAAGCCCAGCCCAGCACTTGGACTTGCCTAAGAGTTGCAGTCCTTGTGGCCTAGACAACCTTTCAAGTTTATTAAGGACCTGACAGTACTTTATCCCACAGCAGTGAGACTTTCCACAGCTCAGGTTTTGGTCACTGGGATGGGTGATTCCTTTCTGGCTGGGGCTACTCAAAATGTTCCAACCATGGGCAGGCACTGGCTGAGTTCAGCCCAGTTTTGCCTTCTGCTATGACAGCACAGCACTGAGTTCAATGCAAAGTCTCACAATTGCTGCGCTCCTCCTCCCCCAAGCATGCAGATTCTCTTTTTGCCACAGGACTGCTGCTGAGACATAGGAGAGGGCTGACATCAGCAACCCAAGACTGTCTTTCTTACCTTGTTCACTGTCTTTTTCAGTGATACGAAGTTTAAATCAGGTACTATACTCAGTTACCTAATTTTTAGTTCTAATAAAGGTGTTTTTATTCAGAGAGTTACTAAATTTGTTATTCCTATGGGAAGAACAATTAGCAGAGACTTCTATTCAGCCATCAGCCTCCACCTTTGTGATCACATATATTCTGGATGACAGTCTTATCTGGAGTAACGGGCAAATGTAAAAAAACGAAACTCTTGTCACTGCCTCTCGTGATCTTAATCTTCACATGGTGCTCATTGTCAGCAAGAGGTATTCCTTCATATTAAGTGTCATCCACAAAGCCATTCTCACTGTCCTGTGGATGCTGCAAGAGCCTTTGCTGGAAATGCCTCCCTAGCTCACCCTGTCTGCAAGCTCCAAGGCTGTTTCCTTTACAACAGTCGTAAGGTCATATTGGAAGAAATCCCCCATGAAGCTCATGTTTCAATGTGATGTTGGCATCATCTGTCACCCCATGACTCAGCAAGATTTCTTGCATTCTCTTTGATAATTCAAGTCCCACAAATTGCTGCTGTGATTGTTTGAGTGCCCCAGGAAGCTCTTGAGTCTGGCTGGCATGGTGTGTTACCCCAGCAGTTCTTCTCAGACTGCCTCAGGGAAACACTGGAGTTTCAAACTCACTGACCTAATTTCTAAACACATGCAACACTCCTAGTGAGGAGGGCACAGGGATCTGTGACTATTGTACATCTCGCGGTTTCTATAAAAAACAGACGTTTAAATAAAAAGGGGAAAACATCAGCAAAAGCAAAGCGACTGAGGCTGAAGCTATAATTTCTCCATAGTCCAGAGACCCTAGATCTTAATGGTGGCCAATTATTTCAACAGCCAGACCTGGGACCCTTAAAATGAGACAGGAACTTGCAGACAGCTTCTAAAAAGGCATAAAGATATTTATTGTACTGTGCTGTTCTAGTAGTGCACTTGTAAAGTTTTTGCCAAAAACCACCAGAAAAATACTTTTCCATTTCTGAGCATATGATTACAATAGTAACTCACCAAGAACTACCCACTAACGGTGAAAAAATATGAACTTTTATACTAAAGCTGGATAGAAAGAAGTATGTGGTTGTATGTGTCTTGCTTATCTGCACAATGTAGCCTTTAAAAATATTTATTAAACTGTTACATTTGTAAGAGAAAATAAGGTACTGAAAATGGTTAGAAAGTTCACAAAAACCTTAGAAACTCACATATGTTCAATGTTAGTGTTCAGAAAGAGTTTGCAGTATTCTCTCTTCCATATACTCACATCTTTCCAAACTTTGAGGGTGAGAAGAATGGCTCCCATGACAATCGACTTCCAGTTGGTCAAGCAAATGTCAATCTCAGCATAACTTAAGAGGGTTTCTATGTAAATCTACAAAATAGAGCACTGGCTTTGGATTTAGTTCACTTTAAGTGCTGTGATAAGAACGCTTTTGAATGACATGTTTCTTCTACTTTCGACCAGCAAGTGTCTTTTTTTCTTATGTTCTGCAGACTTTTCTTTGTCAGGAATACCAAGAGACCACATTACAATCATAGATCAGATACTTCTGCTTCCTACTCTGCCTATGGAAATTTCCAGCCCAATTTTGGGGACAAAAAATGCCTATATATGTCAACCGAGGCCATCGTAATGAGAGGCAGTGTCATTATCTTCAGACTCATAAAAGACAGCACACACACAGGCCCAGTGTGGATAAAGTTTTTCAGGATTTTCTCAAATGCCTACCACTTGTAATGTCTCAGACCTAGCTGGCAGGTAGGTTGAAATTCTGCAGGTATATCAAGCTTGAATACATAAAACCCATGTGATAGTGAGCAAATGTTAATCTCCTTTTCACAAAAGTGAACCATTTTGTGGTACTAGCTTAAAAAACTACTGGGCAAAGGAGCCTCCCAGTGGCTGCTGTGCTGAGCAGCATGGCAAATGCATGTCTTTGGGTTTGTAAAACATTTCTGATATTCAGTTGCAGATGAAAGAATGCTCCTCTGGGAGGCTGAGGTAGGAGAATTGCTTGAACCCGAGAGGTGGAGGTTGCAGTGAGCCAAGATTGCACCACTACACTCCAGCTCAGCTGGTGCCTGGTGACAGAGCAAGACTCTGTCTCAAAAAAAAAAAAAAAAAAAAAGAATGCTCTTCCACTCAGCCTCTATTTTCCCATCTTCGTGATTGCTTCATGTTAATTTATTATCTCTTACATTCTGCAACTTAGTCAATTCTGTTGATTTAAAGGTGGAAACAGCTGCCAGTTTCTACATCCCTGATTTCCCTCTAAGCCTGCCGAGTAGTTTGGGAGACAATCTCATCAACTAGTTTACATCTATCAAACATCTATTCGACAAATAATTGGGCAAAGTGAACAGCTGAATAAAGATTAAAGGTGAGCTGTGGGGTATTGTTACTTCAGAGGGTGCTCCACAGAAGACTATGTCTGTGAGCTACTCGAACTCTTTATGTCAAAACAAAGGGGAAAAGTTTATTTTACATGAGTTTATTTCTTGTCTGAAGGTTATAATTGTCAGTTCAGAGGTGGAAATGTTCTCCAATCTCACCTATGTTTTCAAAAACAAATGGCTATTGAGAATGACATGTTTTAAAGAGATTCTGCTCCCTTTCCCCCAACTTGAAACTCTTAAATATTTTGAGAATGAACCTCGCTTTCTGTATAGGAATCAGAGAGCACTGAAACAACACTGGCAAGCCCTCAACTTCCTGTCACTTTATTACTAAGCTGCTGACATGCTGACAATAATCAGTACTTTCCCTCCTGAGTCAGTATGACACAGATTTCTTTTTTCCCACTGATGTCAACTCAGTTCAGTTGATCCTATCCCACTTTTGCAGAACACTGTTCCAACAATCACCTCTTTATGAAGATGTTGTGCCTTTCTATTAATAATGTTCTCCAATCTGTGTTTCCTTTCTTTCCATCCCACTCCCCACTACTACTCCAGCTGTGTCCTTTCATTGGTGCCCACAGCACCATGCCCTCATGCCAGCTCCTCATCTTCCAATTCTCCTTAATGTACACTGCCTGCCCTGCTAATATTACTCTTCCAACATTTCTCTTGCCAAGTGTAAGGGTTATGGCTGAGTTTAAAATGAGGAAACTGAGACTAGTATAAGAAAATGAAAAACCAAATTATTTAGCTACCGGGAGAGGTTCTATGGTCTGAGAGGGGGCCAGGGACATCAAGCCCAACTTTTTAGGGCAAGGGGTTTTATAGGGAGTGAAGGCATTTGATTGGGTACTGAGGAGACAAAGCATAAGGCACTTGATTGGATATTGGGACACAGGATGTGGACGAGGCAAGCTACTACTAGTGGGTAGGCGGGATGTTTGGTGAGTGGGCCGCCTTGGGGAAGAATGACCTAGACGGGTCAAAGTGCTATTGGGCAAGGTTTGCCAGGGGGTTTCTAGTGGCAGGCTAGGTGTCGGGTGCGGAGTTTGCTTCATGGGTGGGTGTTGGGGAGGCTATGTGGCAGAGTTAGATGTTGATCGTGGAGTGGTGATGTAATTCCCAGGCGCTGGGAGGAATAGGTGCATCTGAGCTCTCAGCAAGGCAACCGGCTTTACATTCCGACTCTTTTGATGATATAGGATGCCGTTTCTTTCTGTCTACTTCCTGCTGAGTAAGGGTGAAGTGGGGAAGGGGTCAGTTGACTGGTGCCCCAGTTGGGAGTCAGACATAGGAATGAAGTAGCATCTGGTTTACAGCTACCCTGGAAATTTCCCTCATGCAGGCTTGTAAAAACCTGAGAAAGAAAGGAGCCAGCATTAGTAAGAAACAAATTATGATGAGTAGTATAATGATGGGGGCCAACCAGGTGAGTATGGGGGATTGCCACCAGTTAAGAGGTGAATCTGGTGTGTTTTGTTTTTCCTGGAGATTGTCTCTGAGGCAGTAGAGATTGTTAACATTTTCTTCTATGAGGCCCAGGTCATTGATGTAGTAGCAACACTATTCCTGGAAAAACAGGCAGATACCTCCTTTTTCTGTCCTTAGCAGGTCTAGGGTTCGCTGATTTTGGAGAGTTTCCTGAGCCAACGACGTGATTTGTCGTTGGAGGGAGGCTAGGGATGCAATTGAGGCCTCAATTGCTGCACACAACTTGTTTTCTAGTTCAGTGGCTGCAGTAATACTGTGGCCCAGGGCACTGCTGCCCAATCCTGCTGCTGCCACGGCTGACACAAGGGACAGGCCAACTATTACCAGGAGAAAGACAGCGTGTTTGTTCTGGTGGCTAGGCAAAGCAGAGAGGAGTGACAGCAGTTCGGTCTGTCCATAAACTTCTAGCTAAGGTATTAAAGTGGTGGGTATACAAGGAAAAGGAGAGGAAGAGTTGATGGTTTTGGTTAGTGTTCCATTGCACCAGAAGAATCCCTCCTTGATTATCGTAATGGAAGAAGTAACATTAATAGTGTTATTACAAGTAGATCAGGAAGGAGCCGTGACCATAGCAGACAAAGAGATTTCTTGAGTGTTCCTTGAATAATGGGACACTGGTGACTATTAATCTGTTATTTGAATTTGTTGTAGTGTTAAGCTTTGTGTCGAGTGGGACCACTACCCAGAGAGGCCTGGTTAGGTAGGCACATGGAAAACAATTGGTAATATTTATGGCATTAGTTGAGTTGATGATATTAGCTACTTGTTGCATTGAAGTTACCCAGGAGAAAGGGGAAGGAGATTGCTTTGGGGGTTTGAGTTGGTTAGTTAAGGTGGCCTCATTTTGCAGGATGGTGATGCCTAACGAGTTGAGTTGGTCTATTTCTTTGGGAACAATGCGAGTATAGGACCGAAATATTAGCCATGTGCCACCGGGGTGATTATTTGTGGCTGAGCTATATACTTTACCTGCAGTTCCCTTTTCCCAGTGGCTGTTCCAGGGATCTCAGATGGCAAGGGATACGTTAGCTACACCATCTTTTCCATGTATTTTTCCAAGTATTCCCCCTCTTATTCTGTGCATGACACAGGAACTATATGGGCATCCACCATAGGTGGTGTTCCACCAATGACAGTAGTCCTTGGTTTGATTATACAGGCAGTATAGGGTCATATTACCCCAGGAGTAAAGAAGTTTGGACTTTGATGCCCGTAAGTTAAATACTATGGCTGACTGGCAGCCCGTGGACTGGCAGTTGTTTGGGCCAGATATTGGGTTTTGGTAGTGGGGCCTTTGGCCCAGTATTCTTGGAGATAAAAGCACCAAACATGTGAGCTGGCATTAAGGGGAGTCATTAGAAGGACTACTAGGAGAAGGGTTTGGAGGGATAAGGGGGGAATGAGCCATGGGTGAGACGAAGTCTTGTGGGACCCAGGGGCTCAGATATCCACTGTTCATCTTAGGAAGCCAGTTTGAGGAGGGACACATGGAACCAAGATGAATGGCCTAAAAGTTTAGCGGCAGTCGGGGTGGTTAGGATAATGATGTGGGATCCTGACCACCTGGGCTATAGAGACTCTGGCTTGAGTCCCTTGAGGAGGACACTGTCACCTGGCTGGAGAGGTATAGCTGGTTGGGAGTCCTCAGGCCCTGGAACCACGGGGAGGGTACGGTCCACGTGTTCCCTGAGTAGGTGACGGAGCAGGGAGAGTTAGGAAAGGTAGGTGGCCAAAGGGGGTGGTTGTACTGGGAAATTCTGAGACACTAGGAAAGGCCTGCCATACAGAAATTCAAAGGGGCTAAGGCCTGTTGATTTTTGTGGGGTGGCTCAGACCCGGGCCAGAGCAAGAGGCAGGAGTGTGAGCCAAGAGAGTTTTACCTCGATGGTGAGTTTGGCCAAATGATCTTTGAGGGTGCCTTGAGCCCGTTCAGCTTTACCTGATGACTGATGATGGTAGGGGATGTGTAGTTTCCAGGAGACGTTAAGAGACGTGGCGACCAGCTGGACCACCTAAGCTGTAAACGCTGGACCATTGTCTGACTGGATGTTTGTAGGTAAGCCGAAATGAGGGATGATTTCCTGAATTAAGAGAGAGGCCACCGTGTCTGCAATTTCCCTGGAGGTGGGAAAGGCTTCAATCCATCCAGAAAAGATATCTACAAAGGTTAGGAGGTAGCGAAATTTTTTATGAGTGGGCATATGAGTAAAGTTAGTTTGCTAGTCTTGGGCCGGCAGACTGCAACGCATTTGGTGAGTAAGAAACTGTGACTTTAAGTTTCCCTGAGGCGAGACCTTAGAGCAAGTAGTACAAGCTATGTGTACCTGCTCAATTGTTTGTTGTAGACCTGGTGAGAAAAGGAGGGGCTGTACAATGCGATATAACACCTTGGGCCCAATATGTAAGAATTGGTGGATTTCAGCAATAATTTTAGGGGCCTGTTCCTGGGGTAAGGTGATTTTGTTATTTAGGAAGATCCAGCCCTGATTAGACTTGGTTCCCTCTTTTAATATGAGTACTTGTTTTTCTGATGATGAGTAAACTGGTGGTGTGGTTGTGGCAAGAAAAAAGACTGGGGCAGGGGCTTGTTTGGTACTAGTTAAAGATTTAGCCGCCATATCCTCCCTGGCATTGCCCTGGGAAACGGTGTCCTGTTGGGCCTGGTGCCCTCGACAGTGAATGACAGCAACTTCCTTGGGCAGTGACAGGGCTTGCAGAAGTTTAGAGATTTTGGTAGCATTAATTAGGTGGGATCCTTTTGTAGTAAAGAATCC
Source organism: Alouatta palliata (assembly GCA_004027835.1). NCBI lineage: Eukaryota > Metazoa > Chordata > Mammalia > Primates > Atelidae > Alouatta > Alouatta palliata. Next base: position 3,320 of record PVKV010029447.1, on the reverse strand, counting down.
CCTTTCCTTCCAGAGGGCAGAATGACAGTGGGTGATAAGAAAAGCGTACTTTGAATTGGTATAAATATTTACCCACTTTCCCTGTGCTAATGTGAGGGCCAGGTTAAGGCAATGAGCTCCACCTTTTGTGATGTGATTCTGTTGGGAAGGTGGCGGGCTTCAAAGGTGACTGAATCTGTGACTACTGCATAAGCTGCTTTTTGCTGTCCCTCAGCTGTCATTGTGGAACTCCCATCTACATATACAGTGAGGTCTAGGTCAGATAGAGGAATGTCAGTTAGGCCTTTTTGGGGTTTGGTTGAGTGTACTTATGAGTTCAAGATAGAAGTGGGTTGGGGATGTAGAGTGAGATGGAAGAGGAAGGAAGGTAGCCGGGTTGAGTGGAGAAGAAGGATGAAGGCTGACTGAAGGATTTTCAATGAAAAGTAGATGAAACTTCTGTAAGCGGGAGGGTCCTAGGTGTGTGAGGGATTTGTGAGAGAGAAGGTAAGTTAGATGATGAGGAGAGAACACTAAAATGGGCTGGCCTAAAGTAAGCTTGAGGGATTCCTTGGTTAGCTCTATAGCCACTCCTAGGGCTCGCAGGCAAGGCTGCCACCCTTGGACAGTATGGTCAAGCTGTTTTGAGAAGTAGGCTACTGGGTGATATGTGGGGCCTAGGGATTGCGTTAAGACCCCAACCGCTATTCCCTGTTTTTCATCAGTGAACAAATGGAAAGGGCGGTTAAGATCTGGCAAGTGAAGGGGAGGTGCAGTGGACAGGGAAGTCTGTAAGGTTTTAAAAGCTTGTTTAACAACCCCTGGATGGGAGAGAGGTCCCATGGGGGTACCTTTAGCTGCCACATACAAGGGCTTTGCCAGGGTGGCAAAATTGGGAATCCAGTGTTGAAAAAATCCTACAAATCCTAAAAAGAAGAGGATTTCATCGGCCATTTCCAGGGGCTGAAATGGAAGTAATGCCTTTTGGCAGTCTGTTGTTAAGCCTCTGGTTTGTGGAGTAAGATGAATTCCTAAGTAGATTACTGAGGTAACTGACAGCTGTGCCTCGGAGGGGGAAACCTGGTAACTACTAGTCCCACGAAAATTAAGGAGAGCAGAGTATGCTGCTGTGACATGGAAAGAGAGGGGCTGCAGAGCAACAGGTCATCCATGTATTGTAAGAGGAGACTGGGCTGAAGGGGGCAAGAGGCAAAGTCAGTCGCTAATGCTTGCCCAAATATGTGGGGGCTATTTCTAAAGCCCTGGGGCAAGACTCTCTGGGTTAACTGTTGTGATGAGTTAGAGTAGGGGTCAGTCCAAGTAAAGGCAAAGAGGAAGCAAGAGTCCTGGTGAAGGAGTATGGTGAAGAAGGAGTCCTTGAGATTAATGACAGTGAAATGGGAGGTGTTAGGGGGAATGTAGGATAATAATGTGTAAGGATTGGGGACATCCAGGTGGAGGGGTACGACTGCCTTGTTGATTAAGCATAGGTCCTGGACTAGGCGATAATCACTGGATGGTTTTTGGACTGGCAGGATAGGGGTATTACAAGAGGAACTGGTGGGAATAAGAAGTCCCTGGGCTAGGAGTCGGGTAATGATAGGCTTTAGGCCCTGGCAGTGGGTTTTTGAGATAGGAAACTGGGGACATGAGGGAAAGTGGGTAGGAATTTTTAGAAGTATCTTAACTGGCTTGTGATGTTTGGCCACTACAGGCTTGGAAGTATTCTATACTGAGGGGTTAATTACTTCAGGAGAGATAGGGGATTGAGGCGAGGGGCTGTGACTGGACGTGTTGTTGGTTAAAGTTAGTAGTAGGAGACGGGTGGAGGATGGAGCTGACTGAGGGGGCCCGGTGAGTTGGAGGGTACTCCCTAAAGTTTGGAGAATATCTCGTCCTAACAGGGGGAGTGGGCACGAGGGTATGATCAGGAAGGAGTGTGTGAATGGATGTCCCTCGAGGTCACATGTTAAGGGATGGGTCCGATTGGGACAGGAAGGCTTCCCATCAATTCCCACGACTGAGACCTGGGAAGGAATCCTGGGTCCTGAATAGGAAGGCAATACAGAATAGCCCCTGTGTCCACCATGAAGGAAATGGACTTACCTGCTACTTGTAGCATTACCCTGGGCTCAGAGAGGGTGATGGAGGTCTCCGAGTCCAGGCCACCTCAGTCGTCCATGAGGCCGAGGAGTTCATGTGAAGGGACTGTATTTTTTTGGACTGGCTTGTCCCCCACATAGAGGTGCAGGGGGTGAGCCTGAAGTCTGGAATGAGCAGTCACCTTTCCAGTGTCCAGTCTGCTTGCAGCTTGGGCAGGGTCTGGCAGGTGGGCAAGGACAGGGACACTGTCAGGCCCAGTGTCCCTCTTGACCACACTTGAGGCAGGCTCTGGGCAGGACATTTGAAGCAGACTGGGCAGGTCCTGGAGGACCTTTTGGGAGGAGCTTTGAGGAGCTCCTTGGGCCAGACACTGGGTGAGCTGTTGGCCTCAGGGCTGCTACAATAGCTTGGGTTTGGAGGCTTACTTGCTGCTGTAGATGGGCCTGGCAGACGGCCTCAGCCTTTTGCTCTCGGCCATTAAAAACTTTAAATGCCATGTTTACCAGGTCTCGTATGGGAGTTTGGGAATCCTCTTCTGCCTTTTTTAGTTTTTTTTTAATATCTGGGGCTGACTTAGAGATAAAATGAGCAGCTAGGAGGGTGGTCCCAGCCAGGGAATTTGGGTCCACTCGGGTGTGTACGACCATACCATTGGTTAGTCAGTTAAGGAAGGCAGCTGGGTTTTCAGTAGGACCTGGGCTGCACCTTGCATGCCCGCTAGGAGGCACTGCAGCATTTGGTCTTGGTGGCGGTGGCCATTTTGGTCGATTTGATAGTCCCAGTTAGGATCAGCATCGGGGACTGCCACCGTGCCTACCGGCATTTGGGGATTAGTTAGGTGTACCTGGTCAGCGTGCACCCAAGCAGCTGTGTGAATGCAATTATGTTCATCTGGGGTTAGGGTGGAGGACAAGATTACATAAATGTCATGCCACGTTAAGTCATAGGCTTGTGTGAGATAGCAGAATTCTTTAATGTAGACAGTAGGATTAGTGGAGAATGACCCTAAGTGTTTTTCAATGGTGGATAGATCAGAGACAGAGAAAGGAACGTGTATGTGGTTGACACTTTCCATTCTGGCCACCTCACGGAGAGGACAGAGGAGGGAGTTTTCATTGGTGGGGGCGCCGGGTGGATGAGTGGGGCTGCCAAAGGAGAGATTACCTCAGAGTGTGGTAGAGTAGGAAGGGGTTGGGGTTTGGGAGGAGAAGGAGCAGGAGGGGTTTGGGGTTTAGTTC
>PVKV010029446.1:0-23606 GCA_004027835.1 Alouatta palliata | reverse complement strand
GCTTTTTTTGGGTGGTAGGCTCTTAATTGCTGCCTCAACTTCAGACCTTGTTATTGGTCTATTCAGGGTTTCGACTTCTTCCTGGTTTAGGCTTGGGAGGATGCAAGTGTCCAGGAATTTATCCATTTCTTCCAGGTTTACTAGTTGATGTGCATAGAGTTGTTTGTAATAATCTCTGATGATGGTTTGTATTTCTGTGTAATCTGTGGTGATATCCCCTTTATTGTTTTTTATTGCATCTATTTGATTATTCTCTCTTTTCTTTTTTATTGATCTGGCTCATGGTCTGTCTATTTTGTTGATCTTTTTGAAAAAACAGCTCCTGGATTTATTGATTTTTGAAGGGTTTTTTTGTGCCTCTGTCTCCTTCAGTTCTGCTCTGATCTTAGTTGTTTCTTGTCTTCTGCTAGGTTTTGAGTTTTTTGATCTTGCTCCTCTAGCTCTTTCAGTTTTGACGATAGGGTGTCAATTTTAGATCTCTGCTTGCTTTTCATGTGGGCATTTATTGCTATAAATTTTCCTCTAGAGACTGCTTTAAATGTATCCCAGAGATTCTGGTATGTTGTGTCTTCATTCTTGTTGATTTCGAAGAACATCTTTATTTCTGCCTTCATTTCATCATTTATCCAGTCAACATTCAAGAGCCAGTTGTTCAGTTTCCATGAAGCTGTGCGGTTCTGAGTTAGTTTCTGAATTCTGAGTTCTAACTTGATTGCACTGTGGTCTGAGAGACTGTTTGTTATGATTTCCGTTCTTTTGCATTTGCTGAGGAGTGATTTAGTTCCAACTGTGTGGTCAATTTTAGAGTAGGTGTGATGTGGTGCTGAGAAGAATGTATATTCTGTGGATTTGGGGTGGAGAGTTCTGTAAATGTCTATTAGGTTTGCTTGGTCCAGGTCTGAGTTAAAGTCCTGGATATCCTTGTTAATTTTCTGTGTCATCGATCTGTCTAATATTGACAATGGAGTGTTCAAGTCTCCCACTATTATTGTGTGGGAGTCTAAGTCTCTTTGTAAGTCTCTTTTAAGAAGTTGCCTTATGTATCTGGGTGCTCCTGTATTGGGTGCATATATATTTAGGATCATTAGCTCTTCTTGTTGCATTGATCCTTTTACCATTATGTAATGTCCTTCTTTGTCTCTTTTGATCTTTGTTGGTTTAAAGTCTATTTTATCAGAGACGAGAATTGCAACTCCTGCTTTTTTTGGCTCTCCATTTGCTTGGTAAATCTTCCTCTATCCCTTTATTTTGAGCCTTTGTGTATCTTTGCATGTGAGATGGGTTTCCTGGATGCAGCACATCAATTGGTTTTGGCTTTTTATCCAATTTGCCAGTCTGTGTCTTTTATTGGGGCGTTTAGCCCATTTACATTTAAGGTTAATATTGTTATGCGTGAGTTTGATCCTGCCATTTTGATGCTAGCTGGCTATTTTGCCTGTTAGTTTGATGCAGTTTCTTCATTGTGTTGATGCTGTTTACCATTTGGTATGTTTTTGGAGTGGCTGGTACTGGTTGTTCCTTTCTATGTTTAGTGCCTCTTTCAGGAGCTCTTGTAAAGCAGGCCCTGGTGGTGATGAAATCTCTGAGTACTTGCTTGTTTGTAAAGGATTTTATTTTTCCTTCACGTATGAAGCTTAGTTTGGCTGGATATGAAATTCTGGGTTGAAAGTTCTTTTCTTTAAGGATGTTGAATATTGGCCCTCACTCTCTTCTGGCTTGTAGGGTTTCTGCTGAGAGATCTGCTATGAGTCTGATGGGCATCCCTTTGTGGGTAACCTCACCTTTCTCTCTGGCTGCCCTTAGCATTTTCTCCTTCATTTCAACCCTGGTGAATCTGATGATTATGTGCCTTGGGGTTGCTCTTCTTGAGGAATATCTTTGTGGCGGTCTCTGTATTTCCTGGAGTTGAATATTGGCCTGCCTTGCTAGGTTGGGGAAGTTTTCCTGGATAATATCCTGAAGAGTATTTTCCATCTTGGATTCATTCTCTCCATCACCTTCAGGTACACCTATCAAACATAGATTAGGTCTTTTCACATAGTCCCATATTTCTTGGAGACTTTGTTCATTCCTTTTTACCCTTTTTTCTCTACTCTTGCTTTCTCGTTTTATTTCATTGAGTTGATCTTCGACCTCTGATATCCTTTCTTCTGCTTGGTCAATTCGGCTGTTGAAACTTGTGTATGGTTCGCAAAGTTCTCGTGTTGTGTTTTTCAGCTCCATCAATTCGCTTATCTTCCTCTCTATGTTGTTTATTCTCATTAGCATTTTGTCGAATCATTTTTCAGGGTTCTTAGTTTCTTTGCATTGGGTTAGAACATATTCTTTTAGTTCACAGAAGTTTCTTATTACCCACCTTCTGAAGCCTGATTCTGTCAATTCATCACATTCATTGTCCATCCAACCTTGTTCTCTTGCTGGTGAGGAGTTGTGATCCCTTGTAGGAGGAGAGGCATTCTGGTTTCGGGTGTTTTCATCCTTTTTGTGCTGGTTTCTTCCCATCTTTGTGGATTTATCCACCTGTCGTCTTTGTAGTTGTTGACTTTCAGATTGAATCTCTGAGTGGATGTCCAGTTTGTTGATGATGAAGTTATTTCCTTCTGTTTCTTAGTTTTCCTTCTAACAGTCTTATGGCTAAATTATATTCCATTGTATGAATATTCCACATTTTGCTTATCCCTTCATCAGCTGATGGACATTCAGATTTTTTCCACTTTGGGACTGTTGTGAATGCCACTCCAAACATCCATATGCAAATTTTTGTATGGACATGTTTTCAACTTTCTTGGGTTTTACCTAGAAGAGAAATTGCTAGGTCATATAGTAACTCTGTGTTTAACATTTCAAGAAATTACCGATTTTTTTTTTTTTTTTTGAGACAGGGTCTCACTCTGTGGCCCAGGCTGAAGTACAGTAGTGTGATGTCAGGTCACTGCAGCCTCCTCCTCCCAGGTTCAAGCACTTCTCCCACCTCGGCCTCTCTAGTAGCTGGGACTGCAGGTGTAGGCTACCATACCCAGCTAATTTTTCTATTTTTTGTTGGAGATGGGGTGTCAGTGTGTTGATTAGGCTGGTTTCAAACTCCTGACCTCAGGTGATCTGCCCACCTCAGCCTCTCAGAGTGCTGGGTTTACAGGCATGAGCCACTGCACTTGGCCACCAAAATGGTTTTCAAATCACCTACACCATGTTACATTCTAACTAGCAATGTGTGAGGATTCTGGTTTTTCAATATCCTCACTAACACTTATTATTGTTTGTCTTTTTTATTACAGCCATTGTCAGACATGTAAAGTGACATCTCACTGTGGTTGATTTGTGTTTCCCTAGTAACTTAAAATCATTATTTGCACAAAATCATGTCACTTCTTTTCTTAAAATTCTTTAAATGATTTTTTAGTATCTTGGGAACAAAGGTCAATCTTTAGCTATTAATTTCTTCATCTAGTCTTAGTCTTATCTCATGCCACTCTCCTATTGTTTGTTCCAGTCATTGGTCATGATATAGAATAGATTTTTGTTCACTCTTCAGATATTCTTCCACTAGACTATGTGCTCTGTTAAAGAAAAAATAAATCAATGTTATGTGTTAAAACCGGGTAAAGAAGACTTTATTCAGGACTGTCACTATGAGTCTTGCAGTGGGATAGAGAGATTGGGCTCAACTCCAAATGCAGCATGGGCAAATGGTAATTTATAGCCAAGGAACAGTGTGGGATTTGGTAGATAGAAAATTATTAAGAGGAAATGTCAGGGTTAAGGGAGATTCTGGCTAAGCCAACCTAACCGGATTCTTGCTGACAATAGGCTGGGGTGATCAGACATCACCTGGGGATGGTGGAAGATGAGGACTCTGATTAGGTATTGAGGGTGATTAGATATCAAGATGGGTGGGTTCTGGATAAATTGTTTTAATGGCGTTCTTTTGCTAAAATGGTATTCTATAAGGAAGTACACAGGTATGCCTAGGACAAGGTTTAGAAACCTGACTAAAGTTTGATTAAGAAGAGAATCTTTGTTGGCTTCTTGAGGCAGAATCTCACTTTCATCTAACACAAAGTTCCATTGACTCTACCCGCTAAATGCCTCTGCAATCTGTCCTTTCCACTCTGGTCCACTTTTTTTTCCACTACTTTTTTTTTCTCTTGAATTATTTTGTTAGTGGTCATCCTAGGGATTATAATGAACACTTTAACCTAAAACAATCTTGTTCAGATTACTGCTAACTCAGTTTCAATAATATATAAACTACTCCAGTGAAGTTCTGTTCCCTCCCACCTCCTTTGTGCTATTGTTATACAAATTATATCTTTATACATTAAAAGTTCATCAGCACAGTTTTATGATTATTGCTTTATGAAGTTTTAAAAATCAGGTAGAAGAAAAGAGTTATCAACAAAAATACATGTTTATATTGTCTTTATTATTTATCTATGTAGTTCCCTTTACTGATAATCTTTATTTCTTCATGTGGATTTGAGTTACTGTCTAGTGTGCTTTCATTTCAGCTTAAAGAAAGGATTCCCTTTAGTAAGTATCTTCTATGTGGCAGGTCTGTTAGTGGTGAATTATCACATTTTTTAAAATTTGGAAATGTCTTCATTTCTCCTTTGTATTTTGATGGATAAATTTACTGGAAATAGAATTCTTGGTTGACAGTTTTTTGTCAGTACTTTGAATATGTCTTCTTACTGCTTGTGGACTTCCTACTTTTTTTTTTTTTTTTTTTTTTTGAGATCGAGTTTCACACTTGTTGCCCAGGCTGGAGTGCAATGGTGCAATCTTGGCTCATTGCAACCTCCATGTCTCGGGTTCAAGCAATTCTCCTGCCTCAGCCTCCTGATTAGCTGGGACTACAGGTGCATGCCACCATGCCTGGCTATTTTTTTTTTTTTTTTGTATATTGAGTAGAGATGGGGTTTCACCATGTTGGCCAGGCTGGTCTATTACTCCTGACCTCGGGTGATCCACCCACTTTGGCCTTCCAAAGTGCTGGGATTACAGGCATGAGCCACCATGTCTGGCCAGACTTCCTACTTTTTGAAAAGAAGTTAGTTATCAATCTTAGCAAAGATCCTTTCTATATGATGAGTCGGTTTTTGTCTGCTCTCAAGATTCTCTCTTCAGCTTTTTATAGTTTGACTGTGGATGTGTCTTAAGTGCAGATTTCTTTGAGGTTATCCTGTTTTGAGCTTGTGGAGCTTCTTGGATGGGATGTGCAAATTGATTTTTTTCATCAAAGTTGGCAAGATATTGGCTATTATTTTTTCATTATTTATTTCTTCCCTTTTCTCTCTCTTCTTCTAGGACTCCCATTATATTTAATAGATTTCATGGTTCCCTATAAGTCTGTGAGACTCAGTTCATTTTTCTTTATTCTTTTTGTTTCCTAGATTGGATCATCTTAAGTGACCTACCTTCAAGTTTGTTGATTCTTTCCTCTGTCTGTTAACATCTCTTGTTAAGCCCCTCTGGTTAATTTTGTCAGAGTTTTCAAGTTCAGAACTTTTATTTGGATCTGTTTTATGATTTATCTTTGTTGGCACTCTCTGCTTCATGAGACATTGTAGTCATACTTTACTTCTTTAGACATGGTTTCTTTTAATTCCTTGAATGTATTTGTAGTAGTTGATTTAAAATGTTTTTCTACTTGATCAAATGTCTGGCTTACTCAGAGATAGTTTTTATTGACTTCTTCTTTCTGTATGTATGAGCCATACTCTCCTATTTCTTTATTTCTTATAATTTTGTTGTTATTGAAAGTGGACATTTTAAATAGTATAATCTCTCCTTCCCAGGCTTTGTGGTTGCTCCTTGTGTTGCTGCTTTTCATTTAGTGATGTTCCTAGTCTATTTGTTTAAATCGGTATTATTTGTCTTGCCTTGTTAGCTTAGTGGTCAGCTAATGATTGGACAGATGTGTCTTTAATGCCTCGAATCAATAAGTCTCTTGGCTTTTGCTGAGAGTCTCCATTTGCAAGTTGGGCATGATTTCAGTGCTTCACAGGTAGCTTACAATTGTGCCTCAATCTTTTCTTTCTGCTTATGTGGATCCTCAAGGTTAGCTGAAGGTGAGAGATTAGGCCCTTCTCAGGATTTTCCTGGATATACACATGGCCTTCCAGATTCCTAAGCATACATGGAAGCTATTTAAACCCTTTTACGAACATCTCATTTTCAGTTTTTATTTTTGTTTTTAAAGTTTTTTGGTTGTTTTCTTGTTAGTTCCTACTGGTTTTGCTGCCTCAGGCAGCTGTGATGTTAAACAATTGTTGTTGATTTTTTTGGACAAATGCCCCGGGTTAGTGCTGTTTGTATAAAGTAGCTCTGAGTACATCAAATAAAGACAAATTCTAAAAATGGAGCATTTCAGGGAGCTGCCAGACAGGTCAAGTAGGGATAATTTTCTGGGGATGAGTCTTTTGAGGAGCTTCAGTGTAGTTCTGTTCACTTCAGTGACTTCCAGGCTGCTGGTTTTCACCATGATTATGGGCAGTTGGTTGTAAAACAATTAGGCTCACACCTGTAATTCTAGCACTTTGGGAGGCTAAGGTGGGATGATTACTTGAGGCCAGGAGTTCAAGACCAGCTTAGGCAACGTAGTAAGACCCTAAGACCCTGTTTCTACAAAAAATAAAAATAAAAAATATTGTTTTTTATTGTGATCAAGGCTGCAGTGAACCATGATTGTGTCACTGCACACCTCCTGCCTGAGTAACAGAGTGAGACCCTCTCTCAGAAAAAGAAAAAAGAAAATCAAACATAATCACAGAGCTGGGGACATGGGTATGGGGTTAGGGCAAATTAACCCCTTTTCTTAGATAAACGCACATCAGATTGTTGAAAACTTTTTGATTTCCAGAATTCTGAAGAAGTTGAGTTTGACAATTTATGCCATTGTTATTGTTTTTTTTTAATGAAGGAATGAAATTTCAGAGGTCCTTACTCTGTTCCAGTAGTGCCTGTCCTTTCATTGTGGTTTATTATTATTATTTTGAAACAGAGTCTTGCTCTGTCATGCAGGCTGGAGTGTAGTGGTGCAGTCTCGGCTCACTGCAGCCTCTGCCTCCCAGGTTCGAGAGATTCTCCTAACTCAGGCTCCTCAGTAGCTGGGATTACAGGTGCATACCACATTGCTCAGCTAATTTTTGTATTTTTTTAGTAGAGGCAGGGTTTCACCATGTTGGCCAGGCTGGTCTCGAACTCCTGACCTCAGGTAATCTGCCTACCTCGGCCTCCCAAAGTTCTGGGATTACAGGCATTAGCCATTGTGCCCAGCCTCACTGTGCTTTAAGTTTGCATTTCTCTGATGAACAGTTATGTTCAAGATATTTTTTTGTGCTTATTGCTGATTTGTATACCTACTTTTGTGAAGTATCTGTTAAAGTCATTTGCCCACTAAAAAAATTGAGTCGTCTGCCTTTTTATTGTTGAGTTGCAAAAGTTCTTTATGTATTATGGATTCAAGTACTTTGTCATATATAACTATTATGAACACTTTTTCTCAGTGTGTTTGCTTAGTCATTTTCTCATTTCTATGTTTTGTTTGGCAGAAAGTTTTATTACACACAATTTATTGATTATTTTTTAAAGTGAGTACTTATTGTGTCAGAAATCTTGGCTTACACCAAGATTGTGAAGACATTCTGTGTTTTTTCCTACAAATTTTATAGTTCTGCCTTATTTTAAAAGGGTAAATCTATTACATCTCAGCTTCTAACTTCATTGGCACAATTTTTTTGCATAATATAGCCTTTATTAGTTAACTATCTGAGAATCTGTAGTGATCAGTGATATCTGTAGAGTCTATAGTCATAATTCTCCCTTTTGATTCCTGATACTGGAAATTTGTATTTGTATTTTTTCCTTTTCTTTTTAGTCTTACTACGGGTTTATCAATGCTAACAATTTTTCAAAGAAACAGCTTTATTGATTTTTTTCTGTTGCGTGTCCATTGTTATTTCATTGATTTCCGAGCTTTAATATTTCTTTATTTTTATTTATTTTAGTTCCACTTCTAATGCCAGCTTCATAAACTATGGCAAACCTGGGGCGGTCTCTCTGCTGTTTAGCTGCCAGATTTTTGGAATGCTGGCGAATTCTCTTTGCTATTCAGTCTTGCATTCTGCTTGCTGCAACTCAGCTGTCTCTTGTCTTCTTGTCCTGCCCTCAGCCTCCTGAGGCCACTTCAGTGAAGGCCAAGAGTGCCTCAAGGGATTTATTTCAGCTATCGTGACCCAGTGCCATTCTTAAGGAACTGCTGTCTTGTGCTGGATAAAGACCTGGAGTATCTAGGAGGAATCTCTGTCACCTCTTCTCTCCTACCACTGGCCTTTTAGTGGGCTGTTGCCTTGCACTAGGGAAAGGTCCAGCATGCTTTGGGAAGAGTATGTCTCAGCTCCTGCCCTGTATTTGGTCTGTAGTGTACATCCCTGTGTACTCGTAAGGGATGTTGGGAAAGAGTAAGTGGGTGGATGCGGGTTTTCTCTGTGGCTGGGACTTCTCAGTACATTATGTCTGCCCGTGTGTGGTCATTATAAATTTGCTGAAAGTTCAGTTTGTTTCTCCTGACACATCTATGGGAGATTGTTTTTCCTCCCGCCATTCTACCAGGGATGAAAGTTAGCTGTGGGTCTATTCTTTCCTCGAAAAGGCTCAGTCTTTTCTAGAGTTTAGTTCATGTTCTTTGTTTTAAGAAACTGTGATTTTTATAGATTAACTGGTTTATTCTGGATGTTAGGTTGAAAATAAAATTCTCTTGCAACTAATTTCATCTTAACTAGAAGTGAGAGTTGGTAATATTTATTTTAAATATTCATTATTTAATGGTTATGCTTAAGTATATTATTTTAATAGGTTTTCTTTTCCAGAGGTGAGAAAAATGACATAAATTCTTTAACAAGTTGTTATACTTGTCTGGAGAAAAATTAACAAAATTTATGTATAATACCTTACATGCCATGGGCACATGATAATTGGGGGGAAAAGGACACTTTTCCTGATTTCTGGGTCTTTTCTTATTATGAGTGTAGCTAATGTTTTACAATAAACTTCAAAGGCAAGGGATAATATCCAGTCTTGACAGACAATAGGAACACTTTTATGTAATTGGAGTTTCATAGGAAAATGATTGGTGGAAGTGGAAATTATGTTTAAAATTTTTGCTGTGCTACTTTTTAGCAGTGCCAATTTCTGCAGGTTATTTCACTGCTCTGTTTCCTTTACTATATAGGGGTGCTTGTTTCAACTTCACGGATATGTTATAAGGATTAAATCAAATAGCATATGTGAAATGTGTAGAGTACTGCCTGGTGCTTAATGCTCAATAAATATGGTTGTTCACACAACCATTCTTCCAGTTTCCTAATTCTTGTTCCTTTTCATTTTCCATTATTCCATGCCTGTGACACTTGAGTATGGGGATTACTAAGGGATGCTATGATTGTGCTTAAGAGATACGCTAAAAATATTTTAGTCTTCATTTAATCTTATTCTTAATAAATGAATTCAGTATACATTTCATCTAAATTTGATTTTTAATTGGCCCTCAGGTTGTTTGCAGGATTGCAAATGACTGTAGACTTTTCAACTAAGCTTCAATTTACTTCAAAGATCAAATGTACTGTGTTTGCAGTGTAGCAAGAATGTTGGCATTTTTAGTCTCACCTAGACATGAAGCATTGTCATTGCCTGATAGCATTCAACAGAGGATAGCATTAGCCATTCCCTTTTTTTTTTTTTTAGCTTCTAAGGTGCTGTATTATATCTGGGGTCAGCTGAAATACTTGTTATAGTCACAAATGCTTAATTATATTGGGAATCTTCTTTAGTGAGAGAATTCACAAGAATATCTACGTTAGTTTTAGGGACTTAATGGATTGTAGCAATAATATAGACCTTAAAAGCAAGGGCTTTGAGTGAATATATTTTAGTGTTTTACAAATGACTGAGGGGCAATACAGTAGCTGGTTGAGAGCAAGTCACCAAAAAACCCACAAAAATCAACGTATTTTCTTGTTCACATACTTTTATTATAGTTTTCATTCATCCTTTATGTAATCAAAACTTTTTGTTTGTTTTTTATTAGTAGCTTGCTCTTTGAAATTTACCTGAAGAGTTAATATTGAAAGCAGTTGGTTAGCCTGTAGACCCAATTTGCATTTTCTATTCTTGCTATTCATTCATCATTATTCCTACCATAGTCACAGTATAAGTATTCCTCATCTATTATCTTTTGTACTTCAAGATGATGATAGTACCATATGTTTTACCCAGTAGTAAATTGGTACATTGTTTCTAATCTTATTGTAAGCAACTGTGTCCATTTATAAGAAAAAGTCTGCTAAGGGTTTGGTGAACTTGAAATAAGAGAAGTGACTTAGTTACATCAACCAAAATCTTAAGTAGCCACATATGCATTATGTGGTTGCTACATATTGATTAGACAGATAAATTGTCCCACATAATACAACATATTTTTGTGCATTCATTTACTGTATTATGTCAAATATTGTATTTGTTGAACTTTTTCTTCCTCTCTCAGGGACTGTTTCCAAAATGAGTAAATTATAGTTCTTTGGCTTCACTGTTGCTGTTACTTGATTTATTAAGAGTTTATGCCTTTGGATTATGAGAGAATTTTGATGGACTTTTTTTTTTCTGTTTTGTAGTTTAAAAAATAAAATACTTCGGCAATGGTGTTTTGTTGAAGTTTGATACCCTATCACTTTTTTTCTTCCTGTGTTTGTGCTTTGATTTCCCTAATTCTAAAAAAATTTTTGCTTTTTAGATATTTAATATTTTCAAGTGAAACTTAAGATGATAGACTTTGTTGAAAAAAGAAACTTCAGCAATTATTATCCTCTCTGAAATTTTCATTTCATAGCCAGGAAAGTAGGACCACAAGAACGAGGTCAGAAGACTGATTAATTAGTAGCAAAGCCCAGATTTCCTGACTTCAGTTTGGTGTTTTTTTTTTATAGTCGGCCACAATGTCTCTAGCTATTTACCAGCTACTCTTGATTTTCTTGAGAATAAGTCCTGGAATGAGAAGAACAATGTGAAATGAAATGAATGAAAACTCTTTTGAAATTTTAAAGTATGAAAGATTATTGAGAAATACTGAATTACTTGAGGCATGATAGTGCTATTTTATTGCTATCTTGATGAAATGTATTGTTTAGGGCACTGAGAATCACTATTATAGTAATGAAGAAATATTAATAAAAATCACAGCGTTGAAATATGAACCCTGATACTTATATTTAACATTTAATAGAATGGTAGAAATCCTGCTAAGTGGCTGATTCTTAAGACTAGAAATATTCTTAGGTGGAAATCTAAACTTCAGTGCAAAACTACACAAAAGCAGTATTATCTCATCAAAGTAAAATTTCTTAGTTCATTTACCACCTGAGATAATAAATACTTATAGACTGCAGTCAGCTGTCAACTTCTCTTTTGAACTGCTTCTGTCTTCACAGCATTGGGCACAGGAGGACATCTTTCCCACTGCAGCATCTAGCACCTGGGACATCATAGACATGAGAGTTGGATTACTCTTCAGGTTTTTTTTTATGATCTAGGTCTTATTACTTCCTGCCTGGACTGTTATAACTTCCATTTATCATCTTAGTCCTGAGTCTCACCTGTAAGTGTTGAAGTGAATAAATGCTTTTTTACTTTTCTGTGTGAAAATGGAATCTTAAGGCTTAGATGAATTTGGCAGTTTTCAAAAAGGGATTCTTTCATGCTTTTGTGCTTGAAGTTAAACTGTATTGTATCAAAAATGGTATTTCTTCCAGGGTTTGCTTTATGAGGTGGTGCTCTAGCATAGCACGTTTTCAATAGATAACTTTCAACCTGACCTCAGAGTTATATTTCTGCTTGCTTACATAATCTTGTTGCCGCTGGTAGACCAATTATACATGAGGTCATTTAAGGTTTACTGGACACACTGGACTCTTATTCAAGCAATTAGGGCCTACAAAGATTTCTGTAAGAATTACAACATTGTGCTTTAAAATGGTAGTTTTGACATAAAATTCATAGGAGGAGAGATTTTTTTCCTTTAGTTTGTAAATAATTTTGAAGTTTGAAAAATTCATCAGTGTCATAAATGATAGCATGGAAAAACTGATTTTTGTGTAAATATAGATAATACAGAACAATCATTGCAGCTCTTTGTTAATTTTAATGAATTAGTGGCAAAAATTACACAGAAATTCACTGGGAAAGTGTTACCTAAGAGTCCCTTACTTAATAGAGTTAGAGCTTGGAAAAAATTCAAAGATACAAGACTGCCGCTACTTAAGATCTGCCTTATTTTGAATAGTTGCACTAATTGCCTCTCATTATATAAGAATTTACTTTGAGAAAAGGATTACCTTTGAGATTTCTTTAGATGTATTTTTAAGAATAGAGTCCTTGAAAAGAAGAGTCTCATCAACTTTTAAAACCCTTGTACGTGTTCTGAAGCATCCTATAGAGTCTATACAGCAATCTTTATCCAGTGCCTGCTTTTTCTTTTATCTTCTTTTTCCCAGGCACCATATTCAAGAAGGATTCAATATTTTTTATGCATTTTATTATCTTTTTTTGTTTCTGTTTTTGTTTCTAGGGACCAAGTCTCACCTTGTCATCCAGACTGGAGTGCAGTAGCGATCTTAGCTCGCTGCAACCTCTGCCTCCCAGATTCAAGTGATTGTCCTGCCTCAGCCTCCCGAGTAGCTGGGATTACAGGGGTGTGCTACCATGCCCAGCAAATTTTTGTATTTTTAGTAGAGTTGGGGTTTCACCATGTTGGCCAAGCTGGTCTCAAACTCCTGACCTCAGGTGATCCACCCAGCTCGTCGTCCCAGAGAGCTGGGATTACGGGCATGAGCCACCATGCTTGGCTGCATTTTATTACTTTTTATTTTCTGCTTATTCTTGTTGCTTTCTGCAACTTTCATTGCAGTTGTATAACTTTAAAAATTATTTTTTTAATTGACAAAAATTGTATATACAGTTATGTGTTGCTTAACGACAGGGTCGTCTTCTGAGAAATGCATCATTAAGTGATTTCGTTGATCATTGTAACATCATGGTGTGTACTTCCACAAACCTAGATATATAGCCCAGGGGTCCAGTACTCGTCTGTGGCATGTTAGGAACAAGGCTGCACAACAGGAGCTGAGGAGCAGGCAAGAGAGCAAAGCTTCATCTTTGCTTGCATTACCACCAGAGATCCACCTCCTGTCAATCAGTGGTGACATTAGATTCTTTAATATATTTTATTGCACTTTAGGTTCTGGGGTACATGTGCAGAATATGCAGGATTGTTGCATAGGTACCTACATGGCAATGTGGTTTGCTGCCTCCATCCCCCTGTCATCTATATCTGGCTTTTCTCCCCATGTTATCCCTCCCCAACTCCCTACCCACTGCTGTCCCTCCCCTAGTCCCCCACCAACAGACCCCAGTGTGTGATGTTCCCCTCCCTTTGTCCATGTGTTCTCATTGTTCGACAACCACCTGTGAGTGAGAACATGTGGTGCTTGATTTTCTGTTCTTGTGTCAGTTTACTGAGAATGATGGTTTCCAGGTTCATCCATGTCCCTACAAAGGACATGAGTTCATCATTTTTTATGGCTGCATAGTATTCCATGGTGTATATGTGCCACATTTTCCTTGTCTAGTCTATCATCGATGGGCATTTGGGTTGGTTCTAGGTCTTTGCTATTGTAAACAGTGCCACAATGAACAGAGGTGTGCATGTGTCTTTATAATAGAATGATTTATAATCCTTTGGATATGTACCCAGTAATGGGATTGCTGGGACAAATGGAATTTCTATTTCTGGGTCCTTGAGGAATTGCCACACTGTCTTCCACAATGGTTGAACTAATTTACAATCCCACCAACAGTGTAAAAGTGTTTCTATTTCTCCACATCCTCTCCAGCATCTGTTGTCTCCAGACTTTTTAATGATTGCCATTCTAACTGGTGTGAGATGGTATCTCAATGTGGTTTTGATTTGCATTTCTCAATGACCAGTGATGATGAGCATTTTTCAGCATTTTTGTTGGCCTCATATAGGTCTTGTTTTGAAAAGTGTCTGTTCATGTCCTTCGCCCACTTTTGAATACATTTGTTTGTTTTTTTCTTGTAAATCTATTTTATTTCTTTGTAGGTTCTGGATATTAGCCCTTTGTCAGATGGGTAGCTTGCAAAAAATTTTTCCCATTTTGTTGGTTGCTGGTTCATTCTAATGATTGTTTCTTTTATTGTACAGAAGCTCTTGAGTTTAATTAGGTCCCATTTGTCTATTTTGGCTTTTATTGCCATTGCTTTTGGTGTTTCAATCATGAAGTCTTTGCCTACGCCTATGTCCTGAATAGTTTCCCTAGGTTTTCTTCTAGGGTTTTATGGTGTTAGTTCTTATGTTTAAGTCTTTAATCCATCTGGAGTTAATTTTAGTGTAAGGTGTCAGGAAGGGGTCCAGTTTCTGTTTTCTGCACATGGCTAGCCAGTTTTCCCAACACCATTTATTAAACAGGCAATCCTTTCCCCATTGCTTGCTTTTGTCAGGTTTGTCAAAGATCAGATGGTTGTAGGTGTGTGGCATTGCCTCCGAGACCTCTGTTCGGTTCCATTGGTCTATATCTTTGTTTTGGTAACAGTACCATGCTGTTTTGATTACTGTAGCCTTGTAGTATAGTTTGAAGTCAGGTAGCGTGATGCCTCCAGCTTTGTTCTTTTTGCTTAGAATTTTCTTGGCTATGTGGGCTCTCTTTTGGTTCCATATGAAATTTAAAGTAGTCTTTTCCAGTTTTGTGAACAGGGTCATAGGTAGCTTGATGGGGATAGTGTTGAATCTGTAAATTACTTTGGGCAGTATGGCCATTTTCACGATATTGATTCTTCCTAACCATGAGCATGGAATGTTTTCCCATCTGTTTGTGTCCTCTCTTCTGACATTAGATTCTTATAGGAGGACAAACCTTACTGGGAACTGTGCATGCAGTGGATCTAGGTTGCAAGCTCCTTATGAGAATCTAATGGCTGATGATCTGTCACTGTCTCCCACCAGCCCTAGATGGGACTGTCTAGTTGCAAGCAAACAAGCTTAAGGCTCCCACTGATTCTACATTATAGTGACTTGTATAATTATTTAATTATATATTACAGTGTAATAAGATATAAAGTACACAATAAATATAATGCATTTGAGTTTTCCTGAAACCATCCCCTCCCCCAAGTCTATGGAAAAATGATCTTCCCTGGTGCCAAAACGGAGACTCCTGGTATAGCCTATTAAGCACCTAGGCTATATGATATAGCCTGTTGTTCCCAGGGTAAAACCTATACAGCATGTTATTGTACTGAGTATTATAGACAATTGTAACACAGTTGTTCCACAATAGTAGGTGTTTGTGTATGGAAGCATAGAAAAGGTAATACATTAACTACAGTGTTACAGCACTAGGACATCACTAGGTGATAGGAATTTTTCAATTCCAGTATAATCTTATGGGACCATCACCTAATATGCAGTCCATAATTGTCTGGAGTGTCATTATGCAGTGTATGACTGTATTTATGGTATATAACATGTTTTGATATATGTATATGTTATGGAATGGCTAAATCAATCTAATTAACATATCTATTACCTCACATACTTATCTTTTTCGTGGTGAGAACATTTAAAGTCTATTCTCTTAGCTATTTTCAAGTATACAATACATTGTTAGTAACTATAATTACCATATTGTACAATAGATCTTCTGAAGTTATTTCTCCTAACTGAAATTTTGTATCCTTTAACCAACATCTTCCAATGCCCTCTACTGCCAGCTGCATCTCTGCCAGGTTTTGGTATCAGGATGATGTTGGTTTCATAAAATGAGTTAGGGAGGGTTCCCTCTTTTTTGTATTATTTGGAATAGTTTCAGAAGGAATGGTACCAGGTCCTCTTTGTACCTCTGGTAGAATTCAGCTGTGAACCTGCCTGGTCCTGGACTCTTTTTGGATGGTAGGCTATTAGTTGCTGCCTCAATTTCAAACCTTGTTATTGGTCTATTCAGGGATTCGACTTCTTCCTTGTTTAGTCTTGAGAGGGTATATAAGTATCTAGGAATTTATCCATTTCTTTTAGATTTTCTGTTTTATTTGCATAGAGGTGTTTATAGTATTCTCAGATGATAGTTTGTATTTCTATGGGATTGGTGGCGATATTACCTTTATCATTTTTTATTGCATCTATTTTATTCTTCTCTCTTTTCTTCTTTGTTAGTCTGGCTAGCGGTCTATCTATTTCGTTGATCTTTTCAAAAAACCAGCTCCTGGATTCATTGATTTTTTTTGAAGGGTTTTTTGTGTCTCTATCTCTTTCATTTCTGCTCTGATCTTAGTTATTTCTTGTCTTCTGCTGAATTTTGAATTTGTTTGTTCTTGCTTCTCTAGTTCTATTAATTTTGACATTAGGGTGTTGATTTTAGATCTTTCCTGCTTTCTCTTTTGGGCATTTAGTGCTATAAATTTCCTTCTAGACACTGCTTTAAATGTGTCCCAGAGATTCTGGTACATTGTGTCTTCATTCTCATTGGTTTCAAGGAACATCTTTATTTCCGACTTCATTTCATTATTTATGCAGTAGTTATTCAGGAACAGGTTGTTCAGTTTCCATGTAGTTGTGCAGTTTTGAGTGAGTTTCTTAATCCTGAGTTCTAATTTGATTGCACTGTGGTCTAAGAGATTGTTTGTTATGATTTCCATTCTTTTGCATTTGCTGAGGAGTGTTTTACCTCCAATTTTGTGGTCAATTTTAGCATAGGTATGATGTGGTGCTGAGAAGAATGTATATTCTATGGATTTGGGGTGGAGGATTCTGTAGATGTCTGTTAGGTCCACTTGGTCTAGAGCTGAGTTCAAGTCTTGGATATACTTGTTAATTTTCTGTTTTGTTGATCTGTCTAATATTGACTGTGGGGTATTAAAGTCTCCCACTGTTATTGTGTGGGAGTCTAAGTCTCTTTGAAAGTCCTTAACAACTTGCTTTATGAATTTGGGTGCTCCTGCATTGGGTGCATACATATTTAGGATAGTTAGCCCTTCTTGTTGCAGTGATCCTTTTACCATTATGTAATGCCCTTCTTTGTCTCTTTTGATCTTTGATGGTTTAAAATCTGTTTTATCAGAGAGAAGGATTGCAACCCCTGCTTTTTTTTTGCTTTCCATTTGCTTGGTAAATTTTCCTCCATCCCTTTATTTTGAGCCTGTGTGTGACTTTGCACATGAGATGGGCCTTCTGAATATAGCACACCAATGGGTCTTGACTCTTTATCCAGTTTGCCAGTCTGTGTCTTTTAATTGGGACATTTAGCCCATTTACATTTAAGGTTAATATTGTTATGTGTGAATTTGATCCTGCCATTATGATGCTAGCTGATCGTTTTTCCCACTAGTTGATGCAGTTTCTTCCTAGAGTTGATGGTTCTTTACAATTTGGTATGTTTTTGCAGTGGCTGGTACCGGTTGTTCCTTTCCATGTTTAGTGCTTCCTTCAGGAGCTCTTGTAAGGTAGGCCTGGTGGTGACAAAAATCTCTCAGCAGTTGCTTGCCTGT
Organism: Alouatta palliata; assembly: GCA_004027835.1. Classification (NCBI taxonomy): domain Eukaryota; kingdom Metazoa; phylum Chordata; class Mammalia; order Primates; family Atelidae; genus Alouatta; species Alouatta palliata. The sequence goes on along the minus strand of PVKV010029446.1, from coordinate 5,996 downwards.
AAAGGATTTTATTTCTTTTTCACTTATGAAGCATGTATTACATTTGTAATTCTTAAAATAGCTAATAAAAACCTCATGTTTAAAATGCAACTTTTATTAAAATAAAGAATACATCTATTATAAGTTTCTAACTGCTTTTTCTATGACTTGACCTATAAAAATAAGTTTATGCTTTATGTTTAAGAAATTTGGATTCATTTTATAGGACCCGAAAATTCTTTGTTCTTTTGAAATGTGCTCATAACCAAAAGACATTCCTTGGCTTTATTTTATGTTTGTGGTTGTCATTGTCATGAATATGACTAGCTATACTAAGGCTAACAAAGACGCCTTCAGCAAATTATAATTTAGCAATGCCTAATACGTAAGCACTCTAGGAGCCTGAGTTACAAGTTGAACTTTGGATATTAAATTGTGATCTATTGACCAGTCACATATCCTGAGGTATGTCACCCATCATATTGCTCCTTTCTCTGTGTCTCAGTTCTTTACTTCTAGTATGGCTGTTATTACTTTGCAGTATGGTTTTTCAAAACTAAGAAGTATAACTTTTTGTTCCTATTATAAATATAAAACAATCAACACAAAAAACTTGGAAAACATAGAAAAACACAAAGATAAAACCAAAATTGTCCATAAGCTTAAATATAGACACTGTTAATATTTTAGTATATGTAATTCTAATTTTCAAAAACTGTATTATTAGGTATAATTGACATGCAATAAACTGCACGTATTTATAATGTATAATTTGGTAAGTTTTTACATATGCATATAACCAGAAAACATCACTATAATCAGAATACTGACCAAGTGAATTTATCTCCCCAAAAGCTTACTTGTGCCTCTTTATAATGTCTCCTGGTTCCTCCATTGCCTAGAAATCATAAATTTGCTTTGTAGATTTATTTGAATTTTCTAGAATTTTATATAAATGGAGTCATACAACATACATACTTTTTTAATCTAGCTTTTATCACTTAGCATAATTATTTTGAGATATTTTCATGTGCATGCCTCAATAGATTTTTTTCTTTTGAGTAGTATTCCATTGTATGGATATATTATAATTTGTTTCTATATCCACCTGTTGGTAGACTTTTGGGTTGTTATAAGCTCTTAGAAATAAAGCTACTCTCAGCATTCACGTACAAGTATTTTTTTTTTTCCCATGTGCAAGTCTTTGTATGGACATAGGCTTTCTTTTTTCCTATGTAAATACCTAGGAGTAGAATGGCTATATCACATGGTAGATTTTTAACTTTTTAAGAAACTGCTATTCTGTTTTCCGCAGTGGTTTTGTAATTTTACTTTCTGGCAGAAATGTATCAGAGTTCCAGTTCCTTCACATTCTTGCCAGCTCTTGGTGTGGTCAGACTTTTGAATTTTAATCATTGAAATAGTTATGTAATGGTATTTCACAGTGATTTTAAATTGCATTTCCTAGTGACTAAAGATATTAGGCATCTATTTTTGTGTTTATTTGTTATCTTTATATCTTTGGTAAAGTATCTGCTCAAATCTTTGCCTACATTTTGGGCAGAGGTGTCTCTGTGTGTGTGTGTGTGTGTGTGTGTGTGTGTGTGTGTGTGTGTGTGTGTACGTTTTTTTTTTTCTTTTGAGTTGCTTTTTCTTTATGTATTCTAGATATAAGAACTTCATTAGATGTAAAGTTTGCAAATATTTTATTCTAGTTCATGGCTTTTCTTTTTATTCTCTTAAGAGTGTTCTCTGAAGAGCAGGAGTTTTAAATTTTAATGAAGTCCAACTTATCAAGTTTTTACTTTTATGGACTGTGCTTCTGGTGTCACCTAAGAAATCCTAAAAAATCTTTGTCTAACTGAGGTTCACAAAGACTTTTTTCTTTTTTTTTCTTTTTTTTCTAGATGTTTTTATAGTTGTGGATTTTATATTTGTGTCCGTCATCCTTTTTTGATTTAATTTTTATATATGGCATAAGGTATGGGTCAAAATTTATTTTTTATGTATGGATATCCAGTAGTTCCAGCTCCATTTGCTGACAAGACTATCCTTTCTTCACTGAATTGCCTTTGTAGTTATGTCAGAAGTCTGATGTCTATGTATATTGTGAGTCTGCTTCTAGACTCTGTTCTGTTCCATTTATCTATTTCTGTCTCTTCACATCAGCGCCTTGCTGTTTTGACTACTGTAGCTTTACAGTTAGTCTTGAAATCAGATAATGTTAGTTCTCCATCTTTGTTCTTTTACAAAGTTGTTTTGGTTATTCTAGGCTTTTTTTGCATCTATATGTGATTTTGTAAACAACTCATCAATTTATAAAACAACAACAAAAAAGCCTACTGGGATTTTTAATGGGGATTGCATTAAATCTGTAGATCATTTTGGAGATAATTGATATCTTAATATTATTGAAACTTCCAACTCATGAACAAGGTATATTTCTCTATTTACATCTTTAATTTCTCTCAGGAATATTGTATAGTTTTCAGTATACAGGAATTGCATATGTTTTGTCAGCCTTATCCTTTGAGTATTTTGTACTTTTTGATGTTTTTGTAAATGATATTGTCTTTTTAACTTAAACATAGAAGTACAATTGATTTCTGTATATTGATTTTAAATCTTGAAGCCTGGCTAAACTCACTTACCTGTTCTAGAGCTTGTTTTTGTAGATTGCATCACATTTTTATATAAACAATCATGTCTGTAAATAAAGACAGTTCTACTTTTTCCTTTTCAGTCTAGATGCTTCTGATTTCTTTTATGTGTTTACCTTATTGCACTTGCTAAAATATCTTTAATATGTAATTTATTATGTAAAACATTAAAATATGTTGAATAAAAGTTACGAGAGAGAACATCTTATTCCAGATATTGGGGGAAAGGATTTAGTCTTTCATTTTTAAAGTAGGTTAGGTAAAAGTTTTTCAAGATATTCTTTATCAAGTTAAAGAAGCTGTCTTCTGTTCATAGTTTGCTTAGAGTTTTTAATCTGGAAGAGATGTTGGATGTCGTCAAGTGCTTTTTCAGTGTTCTTTGGTATGATCTTGTGTTTTTTTTTTCCTTTTTCTTTCTTCCCTTTTTGTGTTTATTTATGTGGTGAATTATATTGATTGATTTTCAGATGTTAAACTAACTTTTCATCTTCTCATTCCTGAGATAAGTCCCACTTGGTAACAGTGCGAGTCTTTTTATATATTATTGGACTCAGTGTGTGAACATTTTGTTTAGCGTTTGTACATCTATATGAGGGATATTGATCTGCAGCTTTCCTTACTTGTCATATGTTTGCCAGATTTTGATACAAGGGTAATACTGACCTCACAGAATGAATTGGGAAGAATTTCCTCCTCTTCAGTTTTCTGAATGTATTTGTATGAAATGGATATTTTTTCTTAAATGTTTGGTAGAATTCATCAGTGAAGCCATCTTGGCCCAGAGTTTTCTTTGTGGGGAAGTTATTAACTGTAAAGTCATTTTTTATTCATAGATACAGTTATTCAAGTTATCCTTAATTGTGTCAACTAAAAAAGGAGCTGACTCTTTTAAAGACTTTGTCCATTTCTTCTAAGTTGTGGAATACATTGGCAGGAAGTGTTTTTTTTCAAACACTATCTATTTATTATCCTTTTAATATCTGTAGTATCTGTGCTTTCTGTCTGTCTCTCTCACATTCATGATGTTGACAGATTATGTCTTCTCTCTTAATAGTCTGACCAGAGGTTTGTCAATTTTACTGTTAATCTCAAAGAACAAGTTTTTGGTTTCATTCATTTTTGTGTTTTTGTTTTCTATTACATTGATTTTTAAGCTATGATGAATATTATTTTCTTTCTTTGGATCTTATTCTCTCTTCTTTTTCTAATCTCTTAAGTCAGAAGCTGAAGCCATTAATTGGAAACACTTCAGTTTTCTCAGAGTAGGCAATTAGTACTGTAAAATTTTTCCTAAGTACAGCTTTAGTGGAATGCTAAAATTTTTGATACATTGTTTTTACTTTCATTCAATTCAAAAAACTTTGTAATTTCCCTTTTAATTTCTTCTTTGGCCATGTGTTAGTCTTTTTTTTTTTTTAATTTTGTATATTTAACATCTAACATGATGTTATGGGATATATATAGATAGTAAAATGGTTACTATAGTGAAGCAAATTAACATATCCATCATCTCACATAGTTACCCATTTTTTTGGGGGGGGGATGACAAAAGCAGCTAAAAGCTACTCATTTAGCAGGAATTTCAGTACAATTTCACAGTATAATTTTATTACTTATAGTCCTCATGTTTTACATCAGCTCTCAGCTCTCTAGACTTGGTCATCTTACATATCTGCTACTTAAATACTCTGACCTATATCTCCCCATTTTCTATCCACCCCTACCCCAGTAACCAATGTTTTATTCTATATCTCTGTGTTTTTGACTCCCCCAAAACCCTACCACTCCAACCAGATTCCACATGTAAGTGAGCTCATGTAGGATTTTTTTTTTTTTAACCCCTGGGTCTGGTTTATTTTTCTTAGCATAACGTCTTCCAACTTCATCCATGTTGTGGCAAGTGGTAAGATTTCTTTCTTTTTAAAGGCTGAATAATCAATATTCTATTGTATAGATATACAAGTTGACGCTCCCTTATCTGAAATGCTTGGAACCAGAATTATTTTGGATTTCAGATTTTTAAACATTTTTGAATATTTGCTCATACATAATGAGACAGTGTGGGAATGGCACCCAACTTTAAACATGCAGTCCACTTGTGTTTAATGTATACATTATACACATATCTGGATGCTGAGTAAATTGTGTGTTGAATGCCTGCTTTTTGACTGTGACCTATCACATGCAGTCAAATGTGTGGAATTTTTCACTTGGGGTATCATGTTGACACTCAGAAAATTTCAGATTTTAGAGTGTTTCAAATTTCTGATTTTTGGATTAGGGCTGCTCAACCTGTACCATGGTTTCTTTATTCATTTATCCATCGACATTTCGGTTGTTTCTATATTTTGGCTATAGTGAATAATGCTTCAATGAACGTGGAGTACAGATATCTTTATGAGGTGGTGATTTTATTTCCTTTGGGTATAACAGAATTTCTGAGTTGTATAGTACTTTTAGTTTTAATTTATTTAGAAACCACCACACTGTTTTCCATTATGGCTATACCAATTTACATTTCTACCATGTGCGCACACTTTTCTCCACACCCTAGCCAACATTTATCTTTTGACTTTTTGATAATAGCCATGCTAACAAGTGTGAGGTGGTATCTCATTGTGATTTTCATTTGTCTTTCTTTGACTCCCTGATTTAATGATGTTGCGTACCTTTTCATATACCTGTTGGCCATATTTATATCTTCTTTGGAGACTTCAAATCCTTTGCCCATTTTTTATTTGGATTGTTTTTCTACTGTTGAGTTTTATGAATTCTTTATAAATTTTGTATATTAGCCCCTCACCAGATATATGGATTGCAAATGTTTTTTTCCTAATTGATAAGTTAGCTTTTCATTTTGTTGATTGTTTTCTATGTGTGCAAAATATTTTTAATGTAGTCTCATTTATTTGTTTTTGCTTTTGTACCTTGAGCTTTTGGTTGAGAGATCAAAAAAAAAATCATTGCCAAGGCCAATGTCCAGGAGCTTTTTCCTGGGAATTTTATTTCTCAGGTGTTACATTTAGGGTTGATTTTTGTATATGGTGTGAGATTCTTTTGCATGGAAATCCAGTTTTCTCAGCATCATTTATTGAAGAGATTATCCTTTTCTCATTGTGTCCTTGATGCCCTTGTCAAAAATTGGTTGACTGTATATGTTTGAATTTATTTCTAGGCTCTTTATTCTGTTATACTGATCTATGTGTCTGTTTTTTTTTTTTTTTTTTTTTTTTTTTTTTTTTTTTTTTTTTTTTTTTTTTTTTTTTTTTTTTTTTTTTTTTTTTTTTTTTTTTTTTTTTTTTTTTTTTTTTTTTTTTTTTTTTTTTTTTTTTTTTTTTTTTTTTTTTTTTTTTTTTT
>PVKV010029445.1:0-23608 GCA_004027835.1 Alouatta palliata | reverse complement strand
TATTGGAGAGTTGGTGCAGGGCCAAGGGGCTGCAGCCCAACTGCTGATCCCTGCTGCACTCACTCATCAAGAAGGATCACCAGCTGCCTGATGGTGAGCATGGAGCAGGTCTGAGTGGGCCAGACTAGTGCCAAGCAGCATACCAGAATTGAAATGTGAAGAAATACAAAACCTGAACAGACCAATAACAAATAATGAGATCAAAGCTGAAATAAAAAGTCTCCCAGTAAAGAAAAGCCCAACATTCTATGACTTCACTACTGAATTCTAACAAATATTTAAAGAACTAACACCAATCCTACTGAAACTATTCCACAAAAATAGAGGTGGGGGATTACTTTGAAACTCATTCTAAAAGGCCAGAATTACCTTTTACCAAAATCAAAGACACTTTAAAAAAGAAAACTACAGGCCAATATCTCCAATTAATATTGATGCAAAAATCTTCAACAAAATACTAGCAAACTTTTAAGCAATACATTAAAAAGATTCTTCTTCATGACCATGTGTGGTTTACCTCAGGGATGCAAGGATGGTTGTAAAAAATCTATCCATACGGTAAATCACACCAATAGAATGAATGACAAATATTATATAATAATTTAAATAATGCTGAAAAAGCATTTGATAAAATTCAACATCCCATCATGATTAAAATCCCTCAAAAAACTGGGTACAGAAAGAACATTATTAACATAATGAAAGCTATATATGACATACCCACAACTAGTAGCATACTGAATATGGAAACAGTGAAATCCCCTTCTCTAAGATCTGGGACATGAACAGGATCAAAAGTGAGCAGTCTGGGGCTCACAAGGACTTGCCCGTTCCATATGAGGAGAAGCTTGGAGCTGGGGGAGCTCAATGGGCTTCTGCTGTTGCCTTCGCGTCAGGTTCAGGTGACTGCTTTGTCGGTGGGGGTAGGGGATCCTGATTTTTCTCTGAGACTCATATTGGGGGCCAGAAATTGATGACAGAAAAACTAAGTTCTGCTGAAATATTTTAAAAGACTTATTTTGAGTTAAGTAAAATCATAAATCAATACATGGAAAGTATATATTGGTTTGGCTTAGAAAAGGGGGGTATATCTTGAAGCAGGAGCTTATAAGTCATAGATGGGTTTAGGAATTCCTTAGTGGGCAGTTGCTTGCAAATTTAAGTTTTTGAGGTTTTTTTTTTGTTTTGTTTTTTTGAGATGGAGTTTCGCTCTTGTTACCCAGGCTGGAGTGCAATGGCTCTATCTCAGCTCACCGCAACCTCCGCCTCCTGGGTTCAAACAATTCTCCAGCCTAAACCTTCTGAGTAGCTGAGACTACAGGCGTGTGCCACCATGCCCAGCTAACTGTTTTGTATTTTTAGTAGAGACGGGGTTTCACCATGTTGACCAGGATGGTCTCAATCTCTTGACCTCGTGATCCACCCGCCTTGGTCTCCCAAAGTGCTGGGATTATAGGCGTGAGCCACTGCACCCAGCCTGCAAAAGTTAAGTTTTGTTTAGAAACTTGGAGTTGACAGAAAGTAATGTTCAAGTTAAGATAAGGGGGTCTGGTATCTGTCATGTGATGTCATACCAGAGTCAGGTTGGAAAATAAGTCACAATATTTTAGGTCAAAAGGACCAGTTTAGCAAGATTTTATGATTTGTAGAAGTGACTTTCCTGAGACCCCTTATGAAGAAATTTGAGCAAGAAAAAAGGACAACGTTCACTCTTCACGCCTAAATATCCCCTTTTTTCATGCACACATGACAATCACGTGTTGTAATATTGTATGAAACTATTCCATTTTGGGGTGTTTCTTCTTGCCCTAGAGTTCAAACCAGCTCTGTCTCAAAATAGTATTATTACTTTTGTGGCTCAGGGTCTGACATTTTCCAAGATAAATTTAGGTAAGAGCTGCTGTGGTTCCTTAAGCTCTATGAGGTGGACAGAGCTGTCATTGAAACAGTGGATGCTGGAGAGATTTTGGGGACTGCTCTGGGGCTGCATTCTCAGAACAAAATCGGGTGTTCTAAGATCACAGAGAAAAATGTCTGGAAGTAAAAGTGAAACTGTTTTATATGATGTTAAGAAATTATTTTTATTTGATTAGGAATCATAATGATATTTTCATTTTTTCTTTGCCATATTTAGATACAAAATTTCTACGAAGCTAACAACATGAATTTTTATGTTTACTTTAAAATTTTATCCAAAAAACTGGAGTTAATAGTTGAAAATGAAAGATAAAACAATGATGTCTGAAGCCCCTGATGGGGACTTACGATAGGTTATATTACATAATTTCTAGGATATTAAAATTTTTAATTTCCATCAGTTTTAAATAAATTAAAATTTTTAATGAAAACTTTCAAACACTGAACATTACATTGTGTCATCAAAAAGGCATCTATCTTCTCACAAGTAGTAATACATTTGAGGCTTTGGTGTTAGATTTGGGTATTGAAATTAGTTGTGAATGAGTGCCGAAAGTGTAGCTTTAGCATTGGCAATAGGCTACTCTAACTCTGAGAGGCATTTGGGCCCAGAGAAGTGGATCTACCCTATGAATGTGAAATTGGAGCTGCCATTGACAAACCTCCCCCTTCCCCACCCACCCCTCTCATCCACTGGAGGCCCTAAGCCTACATGGTGATGAAAAGGTTATCAGGGGTAGAACTGGATCCTGGTCTGAACCCAGCAGATGATCTGGCCCAGCAGATGGAAGATGTGGACTTTTAGGAAGAAGAGGAGGAAAGGTGCAGTGAGGAGAGCTATGTTCTGGAACTCCAGGAAGGGGTGGTTGGGTTGGCTACATGGAGAACCCCAGCGATTGCAAGGTCACCTTTGCATTGCACTTGGTATCTGTCTTTTTGGTGAGCCTGGACCCCCAAGACCGCCAGTTTGGCAGCAACAGGGGTGAAGATGACAGGAGGCTCAGGGATGGGGAGCTGCTCTTTGAATATGCAGGCCACAAAGGCTCTGTAACTTGTGCTGGCTTCAGCCAAGTCTCCACCCTTGTGGCCACAGAAGACATGGGTGGCCTCTTGAAACTGTGGCAGGTGGACAACGAGGAGGAGGTGTGGTCCTTTGAAGACAGAGACCTGGAGTGGACAGAGTGGTACCCTCTGGCACCTGTCCTACTGGTGTGCATGGCTGATGGCAACATCTGGATGTGAGAAGTCCCAAATGGTGACTGCAAGACCTTCTGGGGCCCTGAGTGCACAGCTACTTGTGGCGGAGTCCTGTCTGACAGGGAGAGAGCTGTAGTAGGCTATGCACACGGCACTAGCAGGATATGGGACCCCAGGCAGGGAAATACCCTCCATGTACTAAAAGGGACTGAGGGTCACCAGGGCCCACTGACCTCTGTTGCCACTAACCAGGATGGCAGCTAATCCTAAGTGGCTCAATGAACTGCTAGGCCCAGCTGCTCAGTGCCACCAGTGGCAGGGTGTTTTCAGATCTGAGACAGTGGCCTCTCAGCTCAGTCTTAAAGAAGATGAGGAGAGTGAGTCCAGCTTGGCGGAATCCTTGGGCTTCTGCAGGGTGAGGCTTCGGGCAGCTGCTGGCTTCCTGGATGGGACCTTGGCCATCTATGAGCTAAGCAGAGTAAGCACCAGCATCAGCACTGGTCTGGCCTCTGCCACTGCGGTGGGAGGCAGGCACTGCCAAGGTTCTCACCTGCAACCTGGAAGGGGCCTTGAGCTGCTGCCATGCCTGGACCGGCAGCCTGCTCACTGACCCCGGGGGAATACATGCTGAGAACCCCAGTGAAAATGCCTCCTTGGCAGTGATCACATCAGGGACCCAAAGGGAAACTTGTGTCCAGAGGCCTGACCGTTCATGGCTGCAGCCTCTGCCTGTGTGCCTGGTGTTTAGGGGATGAAGGGACCCCCAGCAGCAGACAGTCAGTAGGGCGCCAGGGAAAGAGGAAGGCAGGGGCTTCAGGCTACTTTCCAGCCCCTTCAATGCACTTTTCCCCCTCTTTTCTTGCCTGTAGAGACTCAGTCCGAGGGTCTCCCATGCTTCCCCCTCCCAGGCCTGGTGAGCCTATCCAAGAAGGCATGGGCCTCTTTCTCTCTCACTTTTCATCGCCTGGTGTGAGCCCCAGGGTGTGTATTGTCTGTGGGGAGCAGGTACTTGAGGTTCCCGTTCTTCCCCTTCCCAAGTCTCTGGGGGTGGAAAGGAGGAAGAGATACTAAAGATTTTTTAAATGTAAATAAAATATATTTCCCAGAACGAAAAATTAAAAAAATAATAATAAAAGTACCTGCCACTGTGGACAGAGGTGCCATCAACAAACTTAATGTTAGATTGCTTCTCTGAGTCATATCTCAAGAGACATATTTTTAATCCTATGATGCCATCATTACCTGTTCCCAACAGTCTGTGAGTTAGTCTTCGTTAAGTTGCTATCATTGATTTCACTTTTCTTTCCTGGTAAAACTAACCATATAATTTCTGTTTACAAATACTTCATACAAACTACTGCTTTTCTTCTACATCTATAACCACTTTAAATAACTTTATGTTGCACAAGTGTCTCCTTGCGGTATTTAAAATGTCTTCCTCTTCTTCCTTTAATATGTGTTGAAATCAGCAGAAATAGGTTTTGGGTTGAAAGTCCATTACCTGGGTTTCTTAAAGTCAGAAATAATTTCAACAATTTTTGACATGATTATTTTTGATAGGCTTTTATTATATATAATTTATATAATATTATGACATTAAAATGTACAGTATCAATGGTTTTTAGTATCTTTACAGTTATAAATTGCTATTCATAATCTAACTTTAAAATATTTTCATCATTCCAGAGTAAAACCCATTTTGTTCGCATTCACTCTCCACCATCACCTAGGCCCTAAATATCCACTAATTTATTTTGTTTTTATAAATGAGCCTTTTATGGACATTTGTTATAAGTAGAATTATAAATTATATGACCTTTTTGAAAGTGACTTTCTTTTACTTAGCTTAATATTTTTGAGGTTTATTTCTGATGTAGCAGGCATCATCGCTTGATTCCCTTTGCTGAATGGTATTATATTGCATGGTTATTAAGCATAGTTTTATCACTAATGGATGGCGATCACTTCACTAGTTGATGGATATTCAGATGGTATGCTCTTTTGGCTCTTATAAATATTGCTGTTATAAGAATTCACATACAAGTATTTGTGTGATTTCGATTTTTATTTATTTTGCATACATGCCTGGAGGTGAATTTCTGGGTTATACAGTAATTCTATGTGTAACATTTTGAGGAACTGCCTAATTATTTTGCAAAATGGCTGCACTATTTAACCTTTCCACCTGCAATGTATGGAAATTCCATATTTTCCACATTTGCCAACACTTGTTATTATCTCTTTATTATAGCCATTCTAGCATGTATTATCTTATTGTGCTTTGATTTTAATTTTCCTAATAACAAATTTACAGGCATATTTTTATGTCCTTATTGGCAATTTGTATATCTTCTTTGGTGAAATGTAAATTCAAGCCCCTTGTCCATTTTTTTGATTGGTAATTTCTCCTTTTATTATTGGCATGTTTTGTCTTGTTGTGTTTTTTATATTCTGACTACTAGAGCCCAATCAGATACATAACCTGAAGTATTTTATTTCACTATGAAGTTCAGATTTTAGATTCTTCCTGATGTTATTTGAAAAACAAATGTTTTTCAATTTGATGACGTTCAATTTTTTTTCTTAATTATGCTTTTGGTATATTATTTAAGACCTCCCAACAGAGGTTGACAGACACCTCATTATGGAGAGTTCCGGCTGGAATTAGCCTGGTACACCTCTGAGACAAACCTTCCCAAGGAAAAAGAAAGCAAAAATCTTTGTTCCTCTGCAGCCTCCACTGGTGATATCCAGGCAAACAAGGTCTAGACTGGATCTCCAACAAACCGCAGCAGACCTGCAGAAGAGGGCCGTGACTGTTAGAAGAAAAATTAACAATCAGAAAGCAACAACATCAACATCAACAAAGAGGAATCCCACGCAAAAACCCCATCCAAAGGTCATCGGCCTCAAGATTGAAAGTAGATAAATCCACAAAGATAAGGAAAACCCAGCACAAACATGCTGATAATTCCAAAATCCAGAATGCCTCTTTTCCTACAAATGATTGCAACTCTTCTTCAGCAAGGGCACAAAACTGGACAGAGAATCAGATTGACAAATTGACAGAAGTAGGCTGCGGAAGGTGGCTAATAACAAACTCCTCTGAGCTAAAGGAGCACATTCTAATTCAATGCAAGAAAGCTAAGAACCTTGATAAAAGGTTATGGGAAAAGCTAACTAGAATAACCAGCTTAGAGAAGAACATAAATGACCTGATGGAGCTGAAAAACACAGCACAAGAACCTTGTGAAGTATACACAACTATCAATAGTCAAATAAATCAAGCAGAAGAAAAGATATCAGAGACTGAAGAGCAACTTACTGATATAAGGCGTGAAGACAGGATTAGAGAAAAAAGAATGAAAAGGAATGAACAAAGCCTCCAAGAAATATGGGGCTACTTGAAAAGACTAAACCTATGATTGATTGGTGTACCTGACAGTGATGGGGAAAATAGAACCAAGTTTGTACCAGCCTCTGCAAAAACACACCGAAATATAAAGACCAATGACACTATGAAGACACTGCATCAACTAACATGCAATATAACCAGCTAGCATCATGATGACAGGATCAAATTCACACATAAAAATATTACCCTTAAATTTAAATGGGCTGAATGCCCCAATTAAAAGACACAGACTGGCAAATTTGATAAAGAGTCAAGACCCCTCAGTGCTGTATTCAGGAGACCCATTTCACATGCAAAGACACACATATGCTCAAAATAAAGGGATGAAGGAATATTTACTAAGCAAATGGAAAGAAAAAAAAAGCAAAGCAGACATTGCAATCCTAATCTCTGATAAAACAGAATTTAAATTTAAAAAAATTGTTTCATTAATTTTTTGAGATAGGGTCTCACTCTGTCATCCAGGCCAGAGTGCAGTGGCACGCCTACAGCTCACTGCAGTCTCAGCCTCCCAGCTCAGGTGATGCTCCCACCTCAACCTCCCAAGTAGCTAGGACTACAGGCATGCACCACTACACCTAGCTAATTTTTTTTTTTTTTTTTTGAGACAAAGTCTCTCTCTGTTGCCCAGGCTGGAGTGCAGTAGCACGATCTCAGCTCACGGCAATCTCTGCCTCCCAGGTTCAAGTGATTCTTCTGCCTCAGCCTCCTGAGTACCTGGAACTACAGGCATGCACCACCACACCCAGCTAATATTTGTATTTTTAGTAGAGATGGGGCTGGTCTCGAACTCCTGACCTCATGATGCGCCTGCCTTGGCCTCCCATAGTGCTGGGATTACAGGTGTGAGCCACCATGCCCGGCTCCTAATCTGTATTTTTTGTAGCAATGGGGTTTCACTGTGCTGCGCAGGCTGGTCTCCAACTCCTGGCCCTAAGTGATTCACATGCCCCAGTTTCCCAGAATGCTGGGATTACAGGTATGAGCCATCATGCTCAACCTCAATTCATCTGGATACACACATAGGAGTGAAACTGCTGGGGCATATGGCAACTCTGTTTAACATTTTGAGAACCCAATAAACTGATTGCCATAGCAGCTGCACCATTACATTCCCACCATCCCTGCACAAGGATTCCAATTTCTTCACATCCTCGTCCACACTTGTCATTTCTCCACCAAAGCCCATGTAAGAAGCAGAAAGAGGGAGTCCTTGGGAACTGCAGAAAAACCATCCTTTGGGAAAAAGCAGTAAATTATATTAAAAAGAAAACCTTTTCACTGTCATCTTTTTTCACTATAGCCATACTAGTCAATGAGAAGTGGTATCTCATTGTGACACTGATAACTATCTTCCTAATAACTAATGATGTCAAGCATCTTTTTCTGTTATTGGCCATTTGCATGTTTTCTTTGGAGAAATGGCTATTCAAGTCTTGTGCCCTTTTTTTTATTTTTTTAGGCAGAGTCTCACACTGTCACCCAGGCTGGGGTGCAATGGTGCAATCTTGGCTCACTGGAACCTCTGCCTCCCAGGTTCAAGTGGTTCTCCTGCCTGAGCTTCCTGAGTAGAGCTGGGATTACAGGTGCCTGCCACTACGCCCAGCTAATTTTTGTATTTTTAGTAGAGATGGGGTTTTACCAGGTTGGCCAGGGTGGTCTTGAACTCCTCATCTCAGGTGATCCCCCAATCTCAGCCTCCCAAAGTGCTGGGATTACAGGTGTGAGAGCCAGTGCACCTGGCCATGCCCATTTTTTAATGGGGTTGCTTTTTGTTGCGTTTATTTGCAAATATTTTATCCCACTGTAGGTTTGCTTTTCACTTTCTTCCTTTCAGGTAACAGTGTTCTAAAACAGACTTGTGGTGATGGTTGCACAACTATGAATATACAAAAATCCATCGAATTGGACACTTTAAATGGTTGGATTGTATGCCATTTGAGTTATCTCAGTAAAAGGGCTAAAAAAGTTAGCAGGGCATGGTGGTGCAGACCTGTAATCCCAGCTTCTTGTCTACTTGGGAGGCTGAAACAAGAGGATCACATAATCCCAAGAGTTTGAGGCTGTCTTGTGCTATAATCATGCCACTGCACTGTAGCCTGGGTGACAGAACAAAACCTTATCTAAAAATTTTTTTAAAAAGACAATTTGCAGGCCAGGAGTAGTGGCTCACGCTTGTAATCTCAGCACTTTGGGAGGCCGAGGCGAGCAGATCACCTGAGGTCACGAGTTGAAGGAGGAACCAGCCTGGTCAACCTGGTAAAACTTCATCTCTACTAAAAATACAATAATTAATTACCTAGGTGTGCTGGTGAGCCCCTGTAGTCCCAGCTATCTGAGAGGCTGAGGCAGGAGAATCACTTGAACCCAGGAGGCAGAGGTTTCACTGAGGCAAGATCACACCATTGAACTCCAGCCTGGTGACAGACAGAGCGAGACTCAATCTCAGAAACACACACACACACACACACACACACACACACACACACGTCATCATACAGCTACCCCACAGTTAGTGGTATCATTTCCTAGCTGTTGGGCCTTTGAATTATTTTTTATGATTTCTTGCTGTTCTTTTTTTTTTTTTTTTTGACAGATTCTCGCCCTGTTGCCCAGAGTGCAGTGGCGCAATCTCAGCTCACTGCAACCTCTGCCTCCCGAGTTCAAGTGATTCTTATGTCTAAGCCTCCCAAGTAGCTGGAACCACAGATGCATGCCATCACACCCAGTTGACTTCTATTTTTATTTATTTTTATCTTTTTATTTTTTTGAGAGAGAGTTTCACTCTTGCTGCCCAGGCTGAAGTACAATGGCATGATCTCGGCTCACTGCATCCTCCACCTCTCAGGTTCAAGCGATTCTCCTCAGCCTCCTGAGTAGCTGGGATTATAAGTGCATGCCACCGTGCCTGGCTAATTTTTCTAATTTTAGTAGCCACAGGGTTTCATCACATTGATCAGGCTGCTCTCGAACTCCTGACTTCAGGTGATCCACCCACCTGGACCTCCCAAAGTGCTGGAATTACAGGCATGAGCCACTGCACCTGGCCTAATTTTTGTATTTTCAGTAGGGGGAGTTTTGCCATGTTGGCCAGGCTAGTCTCAAACTCCTCATCTCAAGCAATCCACCTGCCTCGGTCTCCCAAAGTGCTGGGATTACAGGCATGAGCCACTGTGGCCAGCCTGATTTCTCACCGTTCTAAACACTAGGAAAGGGGTTTGGCTTTTCTTGCACCCCTGTTTAGTCATTCCTGGAAGAGGAAAGGACATTATAATGGAAATTTTTTCCAGTACTCTCCCTGAGTAGTGCCGCCTCCCTTGGGTTAGAGCCAGGATGGTGTCTGGCCCCGGGGAGGCGCAGAGGCACACTTACCAGGGGAAGCCGGGACAGCGGAGCTTGAGCATGCTGATTCCAGCCACATAGTAGAAATGGAAGCCTCCAGAGTTGAGAACCAAGGGAGTCAGATCAACCATGTGGCTGCAGGACAAAGTACAGAGGGGACGTCAGCCCCAGGCCCCTCCATACCTCATGTGCAGTTCTATAGCATGGACACAGGCACTGCCTACACAGAGCCCACCTCTGAGCCCAGACCCCTCCCCTGTAAAATGAGAATAAGCACTCATGATGGTTGTGAGGATTAACTAACAGATTGAGAAGAAATGGTGGCCAAGCATGGCACATGGGACACTCCCAAAATGCTTTTTCATTTCCCTGAAGCCCAGAGTAAACCCCTTCCACCTCTTTGGGTTTGATGATAGGCCATTGCAGTTCAATTTCACTTCAGATCTGGAAATATGCAAATTCTCCACCTGGAGGATAAAAAGGAAATCTCAGGACAGGTTTGGGGGCCTCACTTGAAGAAAAGTACCTTATAAAAGAGCCATGAGAATGACGTGGCTTTCATTCACTCAGCAGATACATTGGAACCATCTCTTGGGCCCACCTTGAGCTTGGTTAGGGGTACAGGAGATGGGGTCCAGGGGCTGGGAACTAAGAAACTAACCCAGCCTGGGGGATGGAGGACTGCTTGGAGGAGGAGGCCAGACCTGAATGAGTCACCCAGGCTAAGTGGGGAGTCAGGAGGTGCAGGCAGTTGTTAAGTGCACTGCAGGCAGAGGGTAGCATGGGGAGCCATGCCTGTGGGGAGAGGCAGGAGTGGGGCTGGAGATGTGGAAGGGGCCCCCTGGTTTTCCACCTGTCCTTTGGGAGCCCCAGGATCCTGTGGTGCACCTGGGGCTGCCTTGCTCACCTAAATCCAAGAAGGTGGAGCCCCTTGGTGACTTCAACCCCTTCCCGATGCCTTAACCAGAGCAAACCCCATTTATCTGCTTTATCTGCCAAGACCCTGTCTGCCAAGAGGGTTCTGCTGCTTAAAAGCAGAGAGCTGAGAGCCACAGCTGCAGGCCCAGGCGAGCCACTGGAATCGTTCTGAGCAGGGGGCACCCAGGACTGCTTGGAGTGGGGGAGGCTCCCACTGACTGACTTGTGGGGCAGCAGAGGGAAGGGACCAAAGACCCTCGGCATAGTGTAGACAAGGGGTGACAGGGTCACCACGGAGACCACAGTGGTGGCAGTGGCAGAGGTGGCAGCGGGGTTGGTAACAAGCACAGGCAGGTCAATTGGTCCTCTAAGAGGATGGGTTCTGCTTTCTTCTGTGTTCGCGTCCTTCCCCTCTTCTTGGGGTTGGCAACATGCCCAGGCTGGAGTACAATGGCACCATCTCGGCTCGCTGCAACCTCTGCCTGCTGGGATTACAGGTGCCCAGCACCACACCTGTCAAAGACTGAAAATAAAGCTTATTTCTTTCCAAGTCGTGTGCTTTGATCCCCACTATCAGTCGTCCCTTCCCAGCCCCCTGCTGTGTGCAGGGACCAGCCTGGGCAGCCAAGTCTGCTCATCCTGGGACCTGGCAGCTGCCCTGGAAAAGAAGTGTTGGCAGAGCTGCACCCACCCTCTCCTGCTGACTCCTCCTTCACCCTAGAACCAGGAAGGCATGAAGTTCCCCAAAGTCTCCACTAAGAGCCTGGAGGTGGGAGGGCTTACCTGGTCCCCTGGCTGGGCCAGAGCTGCCTTTGAAACACAGGATCGCTCCAGGTCTCCTACTCAGACTGCATGCTCCTGGGGGCAAGATGCCATCCTCTCCTACCCTGACAACACTGCTGACGGGGGTCCCGCCAAGCTCACCTTCCTTCCTGGAGGCTGTGGCCACACCTGTGCCACCCCTCCCACCACAGCAGGAGCTGCAGCTGCATCCATTGTCAGGTTGGCCAGCTTAGTGCCCACCCCCACCTGGCAGAACAGTCCTTTCAGTCCCACAGCCCCGCTTCCTTGGCATTCATCTCAGCCCCTTCCTACCTCAGAGAGCAGGAACTTTGCCAGGAAGCTGGGGGATCAACCAGCCCAAGGAATGGGACAGTGTGTCAAACAAGGAGAGCTGAGGTCCAGGATGTCCAGGGCCAGACTGGACACTGCTGGCCCCAAGGCTGACAGCATCCTGACAGGACAGTGGGCCCAGATGCATGGAGAAGGGGACACAGTGATGAACAATTGGCAAGCACAGGAATAATAAATTTATTATAACAACCACAGATGGTGGGGTAGTGCACATAAAAAGGGGGGAACCTCTTCTCACCAGAGGGCTGCTGGCCAGTGCCCAGAGTGGCAGGCAACACAGGGAGGCGCTCCCTGCATGGACCCGGCCCGCTGTCAGGTCCGCTCTCTCTGGGTGGCGCAGTGTGTGCTGCTCTGAGGATGCAGGTCCTGAGGGTCTTACTCTTCATCCTTCATAGTGGGGACACGGCCCTCATGTGAGCGGCACAGGGGTGCTGGCAACAGGATCCCCGACATCCCTGCTCCCTGGGTGCCCACAATGCTCAGCAGGAATGCCATGAGGGCTGAGGCACAGCTGGTGGCAGGGAGCAGTCAGCACCCTCCCTCCACAAGGCAACCTGTTGCCCTGGACTCAGAGGATTCCCCGGGGGTGTATCCCACTTGCCAAAAGCAGCGTAGCCTAAACTCAAAACTGACCAGAGAATTCCATGTGTTTTAAGGGTTTCCTACATCCTCTGTGTTCTCCTATAGAAACAAGTAGGGGTGTGTCTAACACACACAAGATGCTCTAAGAACACCCTGAGTGCATCCTCACACTGCTGTGATGGACCTCGACCCCAGTGAGACTCTGGATTGATAAAAGGATGGTATGCAGGACTAGCAAGTCATCAGTCTTAAGCCATGTGGGTGGTGGGGATACAGACTGAGGGACGATGCAGTAATTAGTAGTTTACTGTGTTTTCCTACATTCTGCCAGCTCTCTCAGGGCTTTGCCTTGTGACCTACAAAAGTTTTTCCCCTCAAAGTCTTGGTTTTTGAAAATTAAAAGCCATGACTTTCACTCTTGTTTTGGAAGTTGAAGGTTGAAGTAGATTATTTCTTCTTGCTTTCTTGCTATACAAACGCTAATTCTCTCTGAAGCTACAGGGGCCTCTGCTTGAGTTTTTATCTCCACACATGAGTATCTGCTCAAATCACTCTCTGACTTCCAATTGTCTGGGGGAGGAAGTCCCAACTCCAGAATGGATTTAGGGCATTAATGATCTAGTCTAATTCTTTTCCAGCCTCATCTTCTGCCTCTCTTCCAGGCTCTACTTGTTACAGCCATGGTATTTCCCAAAGATGCCTTAGCCCTTCCTACCATAATGTCTTTTGTTCATGCTAATTCTTAACTATGGTGCATTTCTGACTCTTCTCCATTTGACGAATTGTTACTTAACTTCACCAAATGGAAAAGCCGAAATTCACTATTATTTCCCCCATGAAATTTGTATGCATTCCACAAGTGAAGTTAATCTCATCTCCCACCTTGTCCTCTGAAAGCATACTGCTCATCACAAAAGCATAGCATTTATCATATTATGGAATAACCAATTGTATCCTTCTCTCACCCACTATACTGTCATCTCCTTGAGGCAGAGACCAAGTCTGATTAATCTTGGCTGCTGTAGTATGCACCACAGAGCCTAGTAAAGTTGATTCTCAAGAAGTTTGTTGAATTGGATACTATAGAATTATTTAAATTAAAACTGTATTTGGATTGTGCTAATTTAGAGTTTTTTAGGCTAGAATGTTGTTGCCATTTACAAGAAAACAACTAATACACTAATTAAAAATTAATCCTTCTATTTATTAAAGCAGATCCTTCATGAGCTTCACATGTCAGCATTTTGTTAGACCAGAGCTACTCTATGCATTTGAAATCTGTAAGCTTAATTTCTTTAAAAATATTCTAGCTTTTGCAAATTGGCCATCCTTCCTTTTGGAATGAATTTAAGACATTTTATGATACCATCATCTGAAGACATGGCATTTCTAGACCTGTAATCAGGCATGAAGATCTCTTGAAAACCTGATAGCTCTTGCTCTGGCCACTGAACAGGGTTTCACTGGATAACGTTTGTAAAGGACAGATTTGTTCCATCACATTCTGCAGAAGTATTCATGGTTTGGCATTTGACTAAGTCATAATCCCCTGGTAGAAACAGATCACCAATGTGTCCATTGTGTGCCCCACTCATCACAGAAGACTTCACAATGATACCAGCCGTGAAGAACCTGAGGCTGTCACTTGAGATGTGGATCTGCAGTGGGAAATTCATCATGCTGACACAGTCAATATTTGGTCCAACTAAAGTTTCCTTTTGATCTTGACTCTTGAGAATATCGCACCTGAAGTGGATGTTTATTTTCAGCTAGTAGCTCCTTTGAGAAGCAGACAGTAAAGGAATAAGAGAGTTTTAATCCAAGATTCAAGTCATGATTTAATTCATAATTCAAGGCAATTACCCTACTTCCTGAAATCACACAATATTGAAAGCAAGCAAAGACAACAGTGTTGCCAAATATGTCTGTCATGATCATGTCACAAAGAGAAGACAACTTCCCTCACAATGTTACGTGTTCTGTGCCAACTATGATTGCTCTGCCTAGTCAGAGAGTGCCAAGTGGTGAGCACAAATGTAATGTGATTATTTAAGTAGTATTCTTTCCAAACTTTAAAAGTCTACAGAATAAAGAAGTAATGGTACTTCAACATCATGTCACCCTCTATTTGAGAAACAGTCTGATTATTTTAATTGAAAGAAGTATTCCAAACAACGAGGTCACTTTTGAGCTCTGACTGCTGGGGCAATTGGATTGATCTCCATCATTTCCAGATTTCAGACCCTGGCAGGCTTGATCTTGGAGACCTGATAGTTAAATCTTTCCTTGTTTGGCATAAAGGCTTCCTGACCTTTGGCTATTGACCTTAGGTAACCAGGGAAATGCTAACCTCTGCTTGATTTTCTGTCTTCCAGGACTTGGGTAATGTTGACTTGCTGTGGCCCATTTTGATGTTTTGGCAAATGCTGTGACATTAACGCTCAGTGTGCTGATTTAGGAGGTAGGCCCTCTTTCTAGCTCCTTCTCAAATCTGACCCATTCTTCTGGTTTTCCCCTATCCTCTGAAATTCATGCTCAGTGTGATATTTTGTAAGATTTTGGCCTCTGGAGCAAATGCAAAAGTCATTTCATGTAAGCCATAACCATAATGAGCAGAAGGCTTACTTAAGGTTGAGAAGTTCAGTGCAAAAAATCATGTTTAGCTCTAGTAGCAAATTTAAATACAGCCACATCTTGAGAAGATATGATGCTCATAGTTAAAGTTGGTGGTTGTGATAATGTGTTTGAAAAGATCTGGGAAATCTGGAATTTTCTTTCAAACCTCTCTACTTCACCCCATACTACTTTTAATTGAATCAATGTAACAACACGAGAAGTACATTCTTTAGTTAAATTAAGTTTGCCTTTCAATTATAAAACATTGTGTGTTTTAACTATTTTTTGATGGAACCTCTTAAATATACAAATGCCTATCTTACTAAAGAGAGTATGCTGAATAAAATAAATTTTTTAAAAAGGCTGAAGTTCATAATTTCAAATGTTCTTGGATGGAATTAAGGCTTAGTTTTGTTTTTTTTAAATTACTTTTATATTCCCTGTAAACTTCACAAATTCCATTTTCTGTTGCTATATAACAAATGTCCCAAAACTTAGTGGTTGAAGCAATACTTATTTTATTATCTCATGATTCTGTGAGTTGACTGGGCTCTGCTGTGTGGTTCTTCTGCTTCATGTGATGTGGGCCAGGTGAAGCCTTGACTTGGTTGGACATCCAGGATAGCTTCTTTACATAGCTGGCAGTTGGTGCTGGCTTTGCTGAGAATTCTGTTGGAGCCATTGGTCAGAGGGCCTCTGTTCTCTTCTGTATGACTTCATTAGAGAATTTGGGCTTCTTATGGCATGGCAGCTGAGTTTCAAGAGAAAGCACTGTAAGTGGAATTCAGCAGAACTGAAAGCTGCAAATCTTAAGGCCCAGCTCCAAAGAT
Source organism: Alouatta palliata (assembly GCA_004027835.1). Classification (NCBI taxonomy): domain Eukaryota; kingdom Metazoa; phylum Chordata; class Mammalia; order Primates; family Atelidae; genus Alouatta; species Alouatta palliata. The sequence continues at coordinate 7,657 of PVKV010029445.1, read as the reverse complement.
AAAAAGTGTCACTTCTGCCAAATGGTACTTGTCAAAGTGAGTCGCAGGGCCAACCCAAATTCAATGTGGTAAGGCTATGGTTCACTAGGGCACACCTTCAGGGACTAGCTATTAAATATATTAAGCAAATTTACTTCCACTAATAAAATTTATTTCACTAATAAAGCCCTAATTTATGAGGAGATTACTCAAGAGGCTGAGTATTTAGTTTGTCTGTCTGTCAGTTCCAGTTCCAGTCTCTGGTCTCTGGAGTTGCTTTCTGTGACTCAATCCTTCCTAGATATCAGATTCAGTTGCTGGTCTCTGCCCCTTTACTTTAGTGCCACTAGTTGGTGATTGCCATATGCCACCAAGTTTTTTCTTTCATGCAAGCAGCCTAAACCATCCTTGGATATTTTCCTCTTTTCCGGTCTCTTTCCCTGCTGACTCCCTAGTTGCTGGACTTCCTCTTATTCACCAAAAGGTCTGATGTCTCCCTATGGGATCTATTTGACTTGTACCCAATCATCAGTCTGACCTGTCTCACTGTTGCCTGAGTTCCAGTAATGAAGGAGCTTCACTCAGAGGCTGAAGTTGGCTAAATCTTGTATCTGTCTGAGTGGGGTTATCACTATCTCTGGTTTATTCCTAATTCAGTTTAATTCTGAGGACAATAAACCTGGTGCTCTTAACGTTGTTAGTCAGGCCATATTTGCTATTTATTTAGCTGAGTGGAGTCCTTGGGTCCCCTTACCAGGGCCAAGTTGGCTATAGTGAGATAGCTACATAAGTTAATGCTCTTACCTCTGTGGCAATATTCCTCTAGCACCTTATTTATGCTGACTCTCACATGTCAGCTTATAAAACCAAAGAACCCTTGTAATAAAATAATCTTGCAGAAGTCATCCATACCTGTAACACTGGCCCTTTTTCACAACTTTTAGAATGTCCACCATCTCAAAGAACAATTCTATAACATAGGCTCCTGGGGTCATGTCAATTCATCTTATTTCATTCCCTTCCAAAAGAAATAGAACGTGGGTTGGCATAAGGTGGATGTTGAATGTTTATGTAATGACATAGTTATTTTAAGATTCCTGACTAGGAAGCAGCTTGTTGCTGCTAAAAACTTAAAAGAACACCCCAACCTGCCAGGGCAGTCTATTAACAAAATGTCATTTTAGTATGCATGATGCCTGTGTGTGTAACTTCAATTACTGAAGTCACAATTTATTAATAGATTTGTTTAGCTGCATGTTCTGGACAGGTCCCAATTAGAATGAAGGCATTTTTCCTGCCGAAATTATCCCAGTTCCAGCCTACTGAAAGCAGAATAATCAGCTATCCCTGATTTTTTTCTGTGGTTCACTCAGATAACCAGTAAATGTTTAATGGAGTATGAACTGAGGGTCCACTAATAAATATGTATTTTCTACAACAGTGATTCTACATAGTAGGTAATGTATATTTATTGATTTGTTTTGAATTCTGAACTGATTCATTGGTAATTCATCTCCTGTATAATTATGGCATTGTACACTAATAATGGTACAATATTTTAAGTGTTGAGTATGCATCAAGCACTATCTCAAGTGTTTTTCTTGTGTTATTTCATTTGATCCTCACAACGAGCCTATCACGTAGGTTCGATACTATTACTATCCTCTGTTTAAAGACAAGGAAACTGAGGCACGAAGGGATTAAATGACAGTACCATAGGCACTGCCAATGCGTCTGCCTTGTCTGATGTAATTTAGCAACAAAAGCTCAATGCAAATTGCACTGGAGTCTCATCATAAGGAACTTTAGTCTTCCGTTCCGGTAGCTATAGAGAGAGGTGGCTTTGAAGAAACAGGAATGAAATGGTCAGGAGAGGTGACATATGACTGAAGAAGTTTATGAACTCTTCTTATAAACTCTTTCTATATAGGATACAGGCTGATAAACTTATATGTGTACAGATGTGTATATGTATATTTATACATATATTCAGTGTTCATATTACTTATACGCACATGCAAGTGTATTGATGTTACAGATTATGTGTGTGTGTATGTATGTGTACACCAATACACTTGCAAGTGTGTATAGGTATTATAAATGGATCAAAAAGCCCCACCAAAAATAGGACAATATTTAAAGATTATAAAACTTTCCCTAAATAAATGAGGCTCTCTCTTAATAAGCCAAATGTAGAGTTTTAAGGGTTTGTAATCAAAGCAAATGAGACTCACTCAAACATCCTTGAGAAAGCTTCAGGTGTTGGGACATTGGTTTTGTGCCTCCATGAAGCTGGCCTGGAGGTACCCATGGTCTCTTTGAACTGTGCCATTTTTGTGAATTTATAACTACAAGGGAAATTGAGAAGAGCTTACCACCTTTACCTGGGGAGGGAGTGTTTGCATTGCTTTTCTAAAGCACAGTCTATGACTTTGGTGGCTCCAGAGAGTGCTAGATATTTTTTCCACTTCGAAAAAGCTAAAAGAGTTACCTCTTCAGCTTTTTGGCAACACCTGTTTCTATAGATGGGACACCTACCTATGCTATTTGTAAATGGCAACATGTTTTTTATGTCTGTACTGTGTGCTCCAACCAGCATCCTTTGTCTATCGCTGCTACTTGTATATTGCAACCACTCTGTCTTGAGCTTTAGTTCTATATTCCGTCACTGTCTGAGCAGGGGCCTTGCCACAGCCCACCAGGCACTGAGGATCCCCTTCTGGTGTCACATGTGTCTGGATTATTTTGTCTTAAACATTATTCATGTAGCTGCCTCCATGGTAGGGGAGAGGGGGCACCTACTGAGAGCCAACTGCATCTTCTGAATTTCTCTGTTCAAGATTCTTGGTAGAAATTGAGTTGACTCAACTGCCTCTGAAAATAAGAATCAGAAAGCCCATATATGTATGCTATTTGCTCTGGCAGCTATTTGCTATTTGCTTTGGCAGTTATCAGTACTGTTACTTAGATTAAAAGTCCCCAAAAACATTAATGGCAAATTGTTAGGCCATGAATACCCCAGGAATGAATATGTTCAAACACCAGCCCTCATAAATGCTCAAAATAATAACACTGTACTCTAATCTCTAATTTTTGCCTGGGCTTCCAAAGCAAAACTTCAAGTTCTTTTCAAATCCTACTTTCAATTCTTTGATCAACCCTCTGGGGTCCTTTGGATTAAATGAAAAATAAACAGCACAGAGTAAAATCATACCCACTGGAATCCAACTGCTTTCTGTGAACAAGGATTGGTTCTATTGGATTGCTCACAGGACTACCACAGTTCTGTTGTTCTTTGAAAATAAACAGGCTGCAGTGAGCTATGATGGCACCACTGCATTCCAGCCTGGACAATAGAGCAAGACCCTGTCTCAAAAAAATAAACAAACAAATATGTCATATGGAAGCAAGAGATCTGGAAACATTGTCTGAAGTACTGAAGTGTAGCCTAGAAAGCAGTTAGAGGTCAGCTCAAGGTTGATTCATCTTTCCCAGGCCCCATTCCTCTAGGCTGAGAGCAGACCTAAGAGGAAAACACAATTGCATGTTTGCTTTTGGAACACAGATGGACAACATAAAGTCATACATCTTTATTAGCAGCCATTGTGAAGCAGCTGTAAGTGGAGCGGGGAAAGACTGTCATTACGTTTCATTACTTGTCCTAGGACAGGGTGTATGATTCTGGCACAAGTGCATGGCTTGGGAAGAGATGTCAGAGATAGATGGAAATCATTGCATGAGTGTGTGATCAGCTCTCCTGACATGGAAGCTTTATCCCTTTCTCTAGATTTGGGAAGGGCATTAATCAAGACCTTGGTAGGGGGAACTGCTGCTATTTACCAAAAGCACCCTCTGCGCTGGTCCTGTTTCCTGTTATTGGGTTATGTTCTGCAATTCATATTTTATTGTTTAAGCTGAAGCAGGGCCAGGGTAGTCACAGTGTGACTTTTTCACTAGGCATCTCATTGTGATTCTTTTCCTGTTCTGATAAGGAAGTCAAACCTGAGGTGACTGTCTAGCTGCTCTACAGGTTCCCAGCATCAACGGGTTATCCTTGAAATTAATGGTAAAGAAGCAGTGGGCATTGAGAGTTCCCACTGACTCCCTTGCAGTTGTCGTCATGAACTGGCTCTTCTCTTTCCCCCTTCTGATGGCTGGAACACAGGTGGGCATGACTTCACTGGGCCCATGGTCAGAATGCACACGGGGCTTGCCCAGTTCAATATTATGAAGTTTCTCACTTGTTTCCTTACCCTCCAATTTTAGAACTCCCAGCTTCCAGGCCCACACAGTTTTGCTGATGACGAATGAAATCTTGAAGAACACCCATTTCTTGTGTGAGTAGGAAGAGGATTTATTAAAAGTTATTCACGTCCCCTGTCTCTACTAAAAATACAAAAAAAAATTAGCTGGGCATGGTGGCATGTGCCTGTAGTCCCAGCTACTTGGGAGGCTGAGGCAGAAGAATTGCTTGAACCTGGGAGGTGGAGGTTGCAGTGAGCCGAGGTCACGCCACTGCACTCCAGCCTAGTGCCTGGGGATGGAGTGAGACTCTGTCTCAAAAAAAAAAAAAAAAAAAAAAAAAAAGTTATTCATGTCAAAGTGTTAGTAATTTTAGTCCTTTTCAGGAGCATTTACATTTTTAAGGAGACTATCTGGAAAGGCCAATGATGATTGCAAAGATTCATTCAGTAATGATCAAATTTTAGTCATTGCAAAGGGAGAGAATGTTTATTCAGGGTAGGTCCCAGCCCGATTAGATGGCTGCTTTACTTACAAGACCGACTATGAAGCATAAGACTGAGAAGTGTCTTTTCTTAATTTTGTGCTTTCCATCTTCCTTTTTATTTACCCTTCACAGCCACATTTCTCTCTAGTTTCAAAAAAAATAAATGCAACTGGAAGCCAACAATGGAAAAGAGGAACCAAGAAGATGAGACGTGACCATTTTAAAGAAAGATATTAAATGTCTAAAGGCATGAAGGTGACTTCCGTTTATTTGGTAATAATCTAGATGCTTTGCACCTGGAGCAGAAAGAATGCAATTAATGGTGAAGACTTGTCCAAATGATGAGAAAAAATTCACAATGTGGGCCTACTCTACATCTCTGAAAGGAATAAGTCAGCAAACATTCCTAAGGGCCTACCTTTCAGCTATTTGTTTCATTTCCTCCACTTAAAAATTTCCGAGGGACATGAACAGAGACAAGATCTGTTTTGAAAGTGCAATTTACACTCTCAAGGTGTCCTATGTTAGCTAGCACATTAGTGAAAAATAAGCTAACCAGTAGGAAAGAAGATGGCAGGGAAACAAGAGAGAGCGTGGGCATAGATATTAATATTAAATAGGTCAGGTTAAAGTTAAATTAATTCACTGCCTCTTATGCTCTACATTAAACTGGCAGTCCATGAAAGTTAGATGCACAGAAATAATGTTGGGTCTTTCATTCAAAGTTTCCACAGCATTTCATCTGGGTAAAGATGTTAAACTTAATATGTGCGTTTTTTTTTTAAAGAAGACCTGTGCTTAAAATAAATGTTTCTTTTTTTTTTCTCATTGTAAAATAATACTACACACTACTTTTAGGAAAACAAAAAGGACAGTATAAGAGAACAATGAAAATGACAGTAATCTTACTATCAAGAGACAAGTACTACGAATATTTTTGGTACATTTCCTACAATATCCCTTTTGATACATTTCCTATAATATCCTTACATTATTACAGTCTTCAAACAATAGCTCACTTAGTATTCTTTTATTACATATTAAGATTGGTCCTCATTTTTAAAATATTACAAATGAAACTCTGATGAATATCCTGATACAACTGTCACATGCTTACTTATTACTTCAGGTTAAAACATTATTTTCCATACAACACCTATTTTATCCTTTTTTCTAATTCATGGTGCATGCTTTTCTTATTAAGCTGCAATTGTTCTTCATACGATAAAGATATTAACATTTGTAATATGTGTGTCAAGTGTTCCCCCAAGTTTTCATCCATCTCTTTTATATTATGATGTTTTTATCAGTTTGCAGAAGTTGTCCAAATGTATTTATCTTCTTTGGATGATTCTTCCATTGCTTTTGAAAGGCCTTCATTACCCTGAGATAAATAAAATATTGGTCAATAAAATACTATATTTTCTCCTCATTTAAAAAAGTATTCATGACACTGTTGCTTGTTGTTTTCAAAAGACAACAGAGATGTATAAAGTAAAAGAAGAAATTGTTTTGTGCCTCACCAGTCACCTTCCACCAATTCCTGTCTACATATGCTCTTTCAAGTTTTTATAATTCTACTGTTTACACTTCACTTTTTAATTTCAGCTGAAAGTTACTTTGTTAAATGATCTGAGGTGACCATCTAACTTGAGGATTTTATTTTTTTTTCAAATGGCCAATTTTTCCAACACCATTGTTGAATAATTCATTCTTTCTTCTTGGTTTGTAACAGACGGTGATTTTTGAGTTACAAAGACAGGAAATTCACAATGACATTATGGCAACAAAAATAACCCGCTTTGAGTGCTTGAATGCACGACTGGCTAACATGCGGTTATTCATACACCTACACTCTATGTGGAGGCAGAGCATGTCACTGCAGGGCAAGAGATTGGATTGTCCATTTGTAACAGAATGTTCTAATTTGCTGAACCACACAAGTCTTTAATTTTTCAGTTCAGTTCAGTTCAATTCAATTGACTTAATTTCAACCACTGTTTATTAAATGCGTATTATGTGCATTCACTGTAGCGTGTGAATTCTGGTTGATCTAGTTTTGGATTTCAACCCAGCCTATGAATAAGAAGTTGAACAACTTGTCTAATAACTCAGACAAAAAACAAATAAAATTGCTCAAATAATTCTAGGGAAAATGGAGGAGGCTTTGCAGAAGTAATTTCACATGACTCTCTTTTGAGTTTGAATGGATATGATTTTAGGGCCACAGATGTCTTCATGTTCTCATCTCCAAAACCGACAATAACAGATTGGGCAAGTCATTTAGATTATGCCATGGGAGCAGACTGAAAACTCATATGCATATGATAGAACAAAATAAATAAATAAATAAACGTATGTAAGTCAAAGAGACACATTCCTTTCCCAGTATAAGAACATAGGAAGACAAAGATGCCTGCCATTCTCGGATAACTCCCCATAGTTTATCAAGTACAGAGGAGTGAGCAGAAACAACATTCTTATCACAGATGCCATATGAATATCTAAAATAATCATGTCCACAAATATTCCATTTTACTTGTATTTCTGTTGCTTATCTCTTCTTTTCATCATGTTAGTATTCATTTTTTCATAGTATGATTTAAAAGCAAACTGATGAGATTATATATATTTTTTTGGTTCCTATTAGAGAAAACAAAATTATTCATATGATCCCATTAGGGTATGATAGAAAACTGCTGACAGGATCGAAATGTACCAAAGATGTGTTTCTTGTGTTTGTAGTTACTCTGCCATTTTTCTTTATTACTCCTGACATGTTGCCTATCACACCAGGCACAGTACAGGAGACTGGGGAATGCTGTTTGAAAACCTCATTCCTCCAGGGAGTTCAGAAGCACCTGCTAATTGCCTGACACCATTGTATTTGCCTTCTCCAAATTCTATTGCTCTCTCTGATTGGAATCTCCATAGGGCAAGATTTTTCAC